>JASDQU010104356.1:150462-172880 GCA_032191745.1 Picea mariana | reverse complement strand
GAAAGAAATAATGATAAATCTTCTACACCAAGATCTCCAGATATTCTACAAAGAGAAAATCATACTGAAGTTTCATCAATCAGTCAAACAAGACAACCAAGGAAATCTGGCTATAGAGTTCCAACAGATAAACCAGAAGTATAGACCTTAAGCAAATTTTTCACTGCATTCAGCCTTGAAGGAGAACTAGCTAAATTAAAAATTCCCATCCCCCTCTCTGAGTTAATGAACAAGAATGTTTACAGGCCACAGGTGATTAAATATTTAAGCATCGAACCTGAGATAGGTACTAAGGCTTTGAATGTTGGATCTGCAAATCATTCAGACATAGTAAATCTTGTTGATGACCGACCAGAGCTCCTGTTTGGTCTTGAAGTAGATGGTCAGACTGATAATGGGGCGTCACACCTTTTTACATCAGCCTAAATATCCACGACTCAATATTACACAATGCTATGTTGGATTCGGGTGCCTCTCATAACCTGATGCCCAAGGCAGTGATGGAAAATTTGGGACTCAAAGTCACCAGACCCTACAAGGATTTGCATTGTTTTGATTCCATCAAGGTTAAATGTATAGGCTTAATCAAAGACTTATGCATCACCCTAGCCCAAATTCCAGCAAAGAGTATGGTAATGGATATAGTAGTTGCGGGCATTCTCCCAAAGTATGGTATGTTACTATCAAGGTCATGGGGAGCTAAGATGAAAGGAACTCTATAGCTAGACATGTCTTATGCCATTGTTCCAGTCTTTGGACAACAAAGAAGATTGTACAGAGAAACTTTGATGAAATACATGGTCAGTAGTCAAGAAAAATCTTATAATTACCCCCTGTACTCGGCACACTCTGACCTGGATTCTTTCATCTTATACAATGACAATGACCTGGAAGGACAAATTTCCCAGCTGGAAAGTGATACAACTGATCCAAAAGAAAATAAAGAAATCATTGAGGTAAGAGAGGTCAAAACTGTGGAAAGTGAGGAACTGCCAGCATATTTTTGGAGCATGGACTTAGATGGTGCAGTGAGCAAAGAGGGAGCCAAAGCTATAGTTTGGTTACATAATCATAGATCAATATATTTAGAGAGCCATTCCTACAAACTGAACTTCCAATGCACTAATAACATAGCCAAGTACGAAGCTTTGATGCTCGACTTGAAACTATTGAAGAAAGTTGGTGCCAAAAAAATAATGGTAAGGGGTGATTCTAAATTGATTATCAAGCAAATCAAAGGTGAGTATGCAGTAAAACATCCCAGACTTAGAGCCTATAGGAATGTTGTTTTGGATGCTCTTAAATGCTTTACTGAGATTGAATTGCAGGTAATGCCTAAGGGACAAAATATACTCACAGATGGGTTGGCTACATCAGCAGCTACCTGTAAAATCCCTTTTCATCCCACTCACAAGTACATAGTGGAGGTGAAGTGTAGACCAACCATTCCTGAAAACATCAAATATTGGCACGTATTTGGAAATGACGATCAAATCAAATATTTTCTACAATGTAAGAAT
This sequence comes from Picea mariana, assembly GCA_032191745.1. Lineage (NCBI taxonomy): Eukaryota > Viridiplantae > Streptophyta > Pinopsida > Pinales > Pinaceae > Picea > Picea mariana. Next base: position 171,360 of record JASDQU010104356.1, on the reverse strand, counting down.
GATTTCGAATGTACAAACATAGATTTAGAAAATGATGATGAATTTGTAAATAAATTTGTTTTTGAGAATGGTAGTGTAAATAAAATAGATGTAGAAGAATTTAATGAAAATGAGGTAGATTCTCATATTCTGCAGTTGAAAAATAATGTGTTACCTAGAGGTTTAGTTCTGTTGGAAGGCTTGTTTGATTTTAATTATGTAGCCAAAGAACCAAAAATTGAAGCTAGTGGTAAAGACGTTGAAGAGTGCAACATAGGAACAGAAGAAAACCCCAAAATGATAAAACTATCTAAATCTCTGCCACCAAAGCAAAAAAGAAAATACATTGAACTTTTTAAGGAATATATAGATGTTTTTGCCTGGGGCTATGAGGACTTAAATCATATGACACAAGTATCATACAACATCGGATTCCCATAAAAGAAGAACACAAACCTTTCAAGCAGAAAGTTAGGAGAATCAATCCCAAGTTGCTTCCTCTGATAGAGAAAGAAATCAAAAAGATGTATGATGAAAAAATTATAGTCCCCTTGAGATTTTCCAAATGGGTTTCTAACCTAGTTCCTACCAAGAAGAAAATTGGTGAGATAATACTTTGCATAGATTTCAGAAATCTGAACAAAGTCTCTCTTAAAGACAATTACCCATTGCCCAAAATGGACCATATTTTGCAAAAGGTAGTTGGGTCCAGTAGGATTTCTTTATTATACGGTTTCTTGGGTTACAACCAAGTCTTGGTTCACCTAGAATATCAAGAGAAGACAACATTCACCACACTCTGGGGAACCTTCATGTATGTGAAGATGTCTTTTGGCTTGATGAATGATGGTGCCACTTTTCAAAGGGCAATGGATATTTCTTTTGTAGACGAACTAGGAAGATTTATAGTCATATATCTTGATGATGTGACTGTATACTCCCAATCTGACGAAGAAAATTTGCATCATATCAGATGTGTGTTTGAGAAATGTAGAAAATTTGGGATTTCATTGAATCCAAAGAAGTCTTTGTTCGGATTAGAGGAAGGAAAGTTACTAGGACACATAATCTCCAAGGTTGGAATAAAAATTGATCCAAGTAAGATAGAAGACATTCAGAAGATGGAACACCCTAGGAACTTAAAAGAACTGCAATCATTCATAGGCAAAATAAATATCCTTAGAAGATTCATACCCAACTTGGCCAAACTTCTTATGAACATCACTAACATGTTGAAAAAGGACGCAAAAATCAAATGGAACACTGAAGCCAAGAAGTCTTTTGAACAAGTAAAGCATGCACTTACCCAAGCTCCAGTTCTGATCAACCCAGACAATACCAAAGATTTTTATCTTTTCTCTTTTGCATCTAAGCACACTATAGCAGCACTATTGTTGTAGAAAAACAATAAAGGGTATGAGAAACCCATATAATTTTTCAGCAAATATTTAAGAGACGTTGTGTTGAATTATAATATTATGGAGAAACAAGCATTTTCTCTAGTAAAGGCTATAAAGGATTTCAGAGTCTATATTCTCCATTCTCACACAATTGCATACATTCCAAATGCAGTGGTAAAATATATCTTGACTCAGGATAATATAGACAGTAGAAGAGGGAAATGGATTGCAGTCATTCTGGAATATGACATTGAAATAAAGCCTACTAAATTGATCAAAGGACAGGGTTTCGCTAAACTAATGGTTGCAGTTGATGAATAGGAAGAGCAGGTGAATCCAAAGGTAAAAGAGGTATTCTTAAACTCTCCCTGGTATGCAGACCTCATTTTTGTACTTCACAACTTACAAGATCCTCCTGTTTTAACTAAGACCAAAGCCAAATTTATCAAACTGAAAGCATTAAAATTTTGTATTCTAGAAGCTAATCTTTATTGGAAAGATCCTGGTGCTATTTTTCTTAATTGCCTATTGAAATATGAAGCTGACAAAGTTTTGCAGGAGTTCCATGCAAGAGATTGTAGAGGACATCTGAGTTGGAAGACCACAGCCAACAAAATCTTAAGAGTTGGTTTCTATTGGCCTACATTGTTTGTAGATGTTCATAACAAAGTTACTTCTTGTCATAAATGCTAGGTTTTCGAAGGTAAAAAGAAGTTGTTGCCTCTTCCCATGAAACCCATATCAGTTGAAGCCCCATTCCAACAATGGGGTTTGGACTTTATTAGAGAAATACACCCATCCTCCTCAGGCCAACACAAGTGGATCCTCACAGCCACAGACTATTTCACCAAATGGATCGAGGTTGTGCCATGCAGGCAAGCTATTGACTCTGTTATCATAATGTTTTTATAAACTAATATCATATCTCATTTTGGGTGCCCCGAGAAATTTATAGCTGACAATGCAGTGGATTTCAGATCCAAAAAACTCATAGATTTTTGCAGCAATTACCACATTATGTTGGGGCATTCCACAACCTATTACCCTCAGGGAAATGGGCTAAATGAGTCCTCAAACAAAATTCTGGTGAATATCCTCAAGAAAACATTACAAGAAAACAATAAGTCCTGGCATAATAAATCGGTTTTTTCACTATGGGCAGATAGACTGAGTAATAAAATATCAATTGGCATGTCTCCATATCAACTGGTATATGGCACTGAGGCGATTTTTCCTCCTTCTCTGGGAGTTCCAGTTATGAAGTTATTGCAGGAAGCTCAGGAAGAGCCTAATGATATTCAAATAAGAATCAATCAAATGATTTAGTTACAACAATCTAGAGAAGAAGTGTACAACATAACTCAAGTGATCCAGGAAAATATAAAAAAAAATTACGACAAGAGAACCAAAGAGGATAACTTTGAATTGGGTGATCTAGTTTTGAAATGGGACTCCAGAAGTGAAGATAAAGGTAAACATGGAAAGTTCGATATCTTGAGGAAGGGTCCTTACACCATTCAAGCCTACAAAGGAAGTAATTCTTTCCTGCTTAATAATAATGATGGATCAGACTTGCCAGGGGGGAATGTAAATGGCAGGATGTTGAAGTATTATCTTCCGCCTCAATAGAGAGATCACCATTCCCTTTCCATTGTACATATCATTTATTTTACAAGCAGTTTGTGTGTAGGTGCTTTTTTTCAGGTGTTTGAAGCCCGCAGAGAAGGCCCTAAGACACTGAATAATGCCATCAAAATTTTCAAAATAAAGCAAGTTAGATAGCAGAAGAAGCTCTAGAGGAAATTTTTCAAGACAACAAGAAACAAGATTCTTGGAAACTCACAAGGAGGGTACCATCCCCAGGTGGAGCCACTGTTATAACCCTATAATTTATAGGATCAACTATTGATTGTAATTTTGTTCCTTTACTGTTTTTGACTTGCAGATAATATTGCATTCTACAAAAGAAAAGAAAAGAAAAAGAAATGAAAGAAAAAAGAAAAAAATAAATGAGAAAAATAAAAAGAGGGCATAAAAGAAAATGGATAAATCCCCATGAAATGATAATGACTTGATCCATACAGTTTAAACATGGCCAAGTCTTTTAAATTTAAGTATTTAGGATTAGTGAATAAGCTTGGCTAAACTGTTTAATCTTAGCTAGGTAATTAGGTTAGCTAGTGAATAAATTTGACCAAACAGCCTAATCTTGGTCAAATAGCCCCAAGGTAGAGTATTTTCTTAGCCCATCAATCTAAGTTGGGCTAAAGGTGCAAATGAGTAGGTTAGGACATAGGTTAGTTAGTTTCTTTTCAATCAAATATGTAAGATGATCGATGAAAAATGCATGATCTTGATGGCGAAATGTTTTTCTAACCCCATGGTGACAAAAGAAAGGGAAGCAATGCACAAAACCCATAAAAAGGTCATTAAGCCTAATTTTTTCCTCATATATTGAATTGTGCCCCGTAGATTAAAGATCGGGACTAGATCTACGACTAAGCTTTTGGCACCCAGATCTATGGCTCTGATGAGTTTTCGGACCCCTCGACCGTTATGATTTTAACGTCAAGGGAGGGGTCCAAAAAAGTGATTAAAGTGTGCACTCAGATCTACATTTTTCCTGTCAGCGTGTAAATGGACGGTCCACAAGAGATTTTGGACCNTCTCATTGCATATTACCTCCCCACTCCACAAATTTACCACTTACCATTTTTCCAACTCACTACCATCATCTAGAGATGTCACACCCCAAAACCACCCCTTGCAAGTCCCATTCCGTGACCCCGTCAACATGTCCCCTCCATCTAACCGTTACGGGTCATATATTTTTTGTTTATTTCCCAATCACCATTTTTCACATCGAACGGGTACACACGTCAGATGTCCTTCACCTACCCCCTATTAGGACCCTATAATGTACCTTTTTGTTCATACTTTTTTCTATCATTACATCATTTTCCCACTCACATTTAAGCTTACATTATCACCTTAACCTATCTTTCCAAAGGTATATAATGTTTCTTCTCTTTGCTATATGTTTAATTTGTTTTACATGTAATTTTACATTACTCTCATACTTAGCCATCGATCAGAAACATATAGTTGTTGAAATAGTTCGAACTGCAGATTATTGTTGTTGCTTGAAGACCCGTTGTTGAAACAGTCAAAAGCACGCAAATCACGTTGCTGAAACAGTCTGTGATCTGCGATGTTGGAATGACAATTCACACAGCAGTAAGAAGGAGCTGTTACACTAGCCGCAACAGCCGCACCTTAAGCCAGCATCAACCATCATTGCTTCTTGAGACCACGTTGTTAAAACAGTCAGAACGCAAATCCCGTTGCTGAAACAGTCTGTGATTTGCGATGCTGAAATAGTATACAACAGCAGTAACAAGAAGATAAATAAAGAAGCAGTTACACCGGATACAACAGCTACACCTCAACCCAGCACCATTCAAACTATTGTAATAGCATTCTGCTATGGGAGATTAGGATATCCTATTCTAGTATAGAATATTAGATCTGACTAAGAATAGGATTCGTATGTGCACATGTAATTTGATGATCAATTGTATTGAGAGGATTCTCCTCTTTAAATAAGGGTAAATCATCATTAGAAGGGGATCCATTTTGTCTAGAAAGGAATTACAGAGAAGGACGTGTTCACTTTGGATATTGTAACATGATACAATTGACAAATGAATAAAAGATTATTCTGAGCATTTCTTCTTAGTTTCTTTCATTTTGGGGGAATCTTGTGAGAAGGGAGGGCCCACCTTCTTCACAAGATTCACCCATTAGTTCTATAGTGTGTTAGCATTATTTTTGTTCACACCTTGATTAAACTCTATTTTGCTAAAACTCTACTTTACTGAACTCTGTTTTGTTGAAACTCTGCTTTGGTGATTGTTACATTGTTTTCATACAATTCATGCTTGGGTAACTGTTAATCATTCTGATTGGTAATTCTTCTTGATGAATTTATGAAAGTGTGATAATCAAAGATAGGTGTTGAAGATTCCTACTTGGGGAATAGGTTCTTGTTCTCTGTTATAAGATAGTTATCCTTCAGTACGTGTCAATCATTTTAATTACTAATGAGTTCATGAAAGTGTGATAGTCGGAAACAGGTGTTGAAGATTCCTGCTTGGGGAATAGGGTCATGTTCTCTGTTACAGAATAGTTAGTCTTTGTTTGCAGTATCCTGAAAGATTTCCTTCCTAGTTTGTTGTTTCTTAATGTAATCTAGGATTCTTCTGATAATTATTTCCTTAAACCTTGAACTCTGCAATAGATAGATTGTTTTTCTGTAATTTAAAGTAGAACTTCATTCTGTTCAAGGAAAGGTGTGATTAATGTACTTTTACTACAACTCTAGATTGCTTTTGAGATTGAGCATATACATTGTTTGATTTCCTTTGAAATAAATAGACTTCCCTGGGTTGACAATTTATGTAACACTTGATTGTTTAGTTAATAAGCAATTACAGTGACCAACATTTTGGCGTCGTTGCCGAGGAAGGAAATTATATATTTCAAAAGCACTTATGTTCTTTTAGATATACTGATTGCATGAGAGGACACAGAGACCCCAAAGAAATTGACCCTATAGGTGGCAGGGGCAGAGGAAGGGGAGGAAGAAATACTTTTATTGATGAGATTATATCAAAATATGAATATGTTGCTCCTTAGCGACCAAGCTCTCGAAAACCAAAATCCCAACCTTCCTTTCAAGCAAACATTGAAACAGGGAAAGAGATTTGAAGTCCTGAGACAGTTGAGAAACCAGCAGAAAACATTGAGGATCAAGCAAGTGTAGTAGGGGAACAAACAGAAGAAACCATGGATGAGTATAATGAAGAACTGAATCATGAAGAACAGGCAGGTCCTGAAGGAGAGGTAAATGATGAAAACTCTTTTTCCACCTTAGGATTTCCTATTGGCGATCTTCCTAGAGGAGTAGCTCCCATGAAGAATATTCCACTCTCATCTTTACCTAACTTTCATGGTTTATCTTCAGAAGATCCTGATGAATTCCTTTTCGAGTTTGACATATTATGTAGAAGTTATGATTACATTTCCAATGCTCAAAAATTGAAGCTATTTCCAGGAACATTGAAAGGAAATGCATTAAGATGGTTCATGAGTCTTGGAGGTCATGTAATCACAACATGGGATCAGATGAAACAGAAATTCCTGCATAAATACCAAGACTATTGCCAAACAAGAGAAAAAAGAGAGGAACTATTCAAGATGATACAGAAAGAGGATGAAAATTTGGAGGACTTTGTAGAAAGGCTACAGTATCATCTACAAAGATCCAGTCACCCCGATGTAAGTAAAGATATTCTTAAAACAATATTACTAAAAGGAGTAAGGGATGACTGTCTAGATATGCTGAATATGCTTGGAAAAGGGGACATATCTAAAGAATCATATGATGAAATTGTGAACCTATGTAAAAGATGTTCAAGAGGAGCTGCAAGGAATAGATCAAATAGAAAGGATACCACATTTTCAAGAGTTCAAAAATCAGCCAGTGGAGGAGCAACAAGAGCCAAAATAGGTAATTTACTCGAGGGTTTTAAAACTGAAATGTTAATCTCTTTTGCCTCACAAATTGATACCTTGCAGATTCAAAAGAAACAAGTCAAAGCAGAAGCAACTCTGTCAATCTTTTGTTCCAAATGTAGAGATCAGAACCCATGAAGGGAATGCCCGTTGGAAAAAAAGACAATCTGCACCATTTGTGATAAGGATCATGAAACTCAATAATGCCCTTCTTTACCAGGAATAAAGGCAACATTACAACCAACTGATGAAGAAGCTGAAGTTGTCTATATGTTGACACATAGAAGGCAATGGCAGCTGCAGGGACAAGGTATGAATCCTAATATGCCATTTACATCTTCTAATCGTTGGAATAACTATCCTTCTTTTAATCAAGCAAATTACCCTCCCTATAATCAAATGCAATAACTCAATCAAATGAATTACCCACCCATGCAACAAACTAACCCTCCCTTTTTAGATCCAGCAATGTGGAATCCTTGGCCTCCACAACAACAACCTTACCTTAACCAATGGAATCCAAATTGGAGAGTTCAACAACCCCCGTTCCCAAATCAATTACCTCAATCACAATTTCTGCAACCACTCTCCTTACCATCAGGTACTCCACCTAACAATCAAATGATGAGGCCCCAACTACCTGTAAAACCTAAACCTAACCCCAATAATAAGGTTGTGCAGTGCATTGATATTCAAAACCAGCCTATACTTTCTCTTTTCCCTGCGCAATGCAATGATATTCATTTACGATCTGGGAAAATAGTAGAACCTATCATTGTTGATGTTACCTCTTCTGATTCCAATAAAGAGGAAACAAAAAAGCATGATGTACCTGAAGAGGTACAATCATCCAACACTGTTGCTGAAACAGCAAAACCACCATTTCTTGAGCATTTAGCTTTGACTAAAATGCCTGAGCCACCTTCTTTCAATCTTCTAGGGGAATTACAAAATCTTTATGTCAAAATTCCACTATTACAAGCACTAAGAGACGTACCAATTTATGCCAGAACTATGTGAGACATTTGTTTTAAGAAACTCGATAGGAAAACTAAAGATCCCCTCACAGTTCATGTCATGGGTGATTTGTATGCACTAATGTCGGGTAAAGCTCCCCCGGTTAAATATGGTGATCTCGGCCATCCTACCATCTCAGTGCAAATTGGAAAAAAAAAAATTCCTCGAGTACTGGTAGACTTAGGCGTTCCTATCAATATTATGACTCTTGAAACCTCACAATTGTTACAACTGAAGAATGAAATCAGAGGCACCCCAACCATTCTAGAATTAGCTGACCATTCTACAATCAAACCGGAAGGAGTCATTGAAGACCTAATCATCTCAGTTGGATCCTGGAATTATCCAGCTGACTTTGTGGTATTACAACCTAAAACAAAGTTGGGGGGACACCCTCTAATTTTAGGCAGGCCTTGGCTAGCCATAGCAGATGCTTTTATCATTTGTAGATCTGGTTCAATGACAATTTCCAATGGATACGAGACTAAACATCTTACCCTCTACCCTCACGCTACACCCTTGATTAGTAATGACAATTCTTTATGGGTGGACTTTGATGATCAAACTTCTCAACCTATCTTGACTATCGGACAAACCTTAATCCTTAAAGATGCCATTGAGGATGAAGTAATTAATAATTTTATTTTTGAATCTTCCTCCATGACTCTAGAAACTCATAACCAACTAACTACACTTTTGGATTCAGATAACTAGGAAAACCTTAACTTTGAAAACCCACCTCAAACATCAGCCACCATATCTTCTAAAAGTATACCAGTAGAAATTGAACCTGGTAAAACACTGAACATAAACCCCAACCTGACAGATGTTGAAACACAACAATTAATGAATTTACTTCTTGAACATAAGGAATCATTCGCATGGGACTATACAGATATGACAGGAATCTCTCCCGAATTATGTACTCATAATATTTATATCAAGGAAGATTGTCGAATGATCTACCAATCTCAACGACGAATGAACCCTAATTTAAGAGAAATTGTTAAGGAGGAACTTCAAAAATTGCTTAATGCATGGTTTATATATCCTATATCAGACATCGAATGGGTTTCCCCATTGGTAATATTTCCTAAGAAAAATGGGAAATGGAGAGTATGTGTAGACTATAGAGCCTTAAATAAAGCCACTCAAAAAGATCACTTTCCGTTACCATTCATTGATCAGGTGTTAGATAGTTTGTCAGGGAAGAAATTTTTCTCCTTTTTAGATGGTTTAAGTGGGTATAATCAGATCAAAATTGCACCCCAAGACCAAGATAAGACCACTTTTACTAGCCCTTGGGGAAACTTTTTCTTATAGAGTCCTCCCATTTAGACTATGTAATGCACCAGCAACCTTTCAAAGAGCAGTTCTAGGAATCTTTTCTGATATGATTAATGACTCTATGGAAATTTTTATGGATGATTTTACCCCTTATGGTGTCTCTTTTGAGGAAGCACTACAAAACCTTGAGAAAGTACTTAAACGATGTATACAAGGCTACCTCTCCTTAAGTACAGAAAAATTTCATATGATGATGAGTGAAGGAGTAGTGCTTGGACATTTTATTTCATCTCAAGGAATCCAGATGGATCCATCCAAGATACAAGTCATTAAAAATCATCCTATTCCCAAAACCCAAATAGAGGTGAGAAGTTTCCTAGGACATGCTGGATACTACAGAAGATTTATCAAAAAAAAATCCAAAATAGCCTCTCCTCTGTTTGTGTTACTGATGAAAAATGTTGAATTCAAGTGGACTAATCCTTGCCATAAAGCATTTAATACACTCAAACATTAGTTATCTACAACCCCTATTCTAAGAGGACCTGATTGGAAAATTCCCTTTCATATATCCTCTAATGCTTCAGATACTGCAATAGGAGTTGTCTTGGGACAAGAAGAAAATCATCTCCCTTATGCTATTTACTTCATTAGCAAGAATATGACTCCTGATGAACTTAACTATACAATTACCGAAAAGGAATTCTTAGTAGTTATCTATGCTATTAATAAATTTCGACATTACATCACTGGCTACTCTACTCTTGTCCATACTGATCACTCATCTATCAAATATTTAATGAACAAACCTATCACAAATGCTCGAGTCACAAGATGGTTACTATTATTACAAGAATTTGATATTACAATTGTAGATAAACCAGGAAAAGAAAATGTAGTTTCTGATTTCCTTTCTCAGTTAACACCTGATGATAATAGCCCAGCAGATGATTCCTTTCCTGATGAATATCTATTTGCAGTATCTGCTCACTCACCATGGTATGCAGACATCGCTAACTACTTGGTTGCAGGGAAGTTACAACCACACCTATCCCACCGAGAGAGAAGAATAATCATTGAACAAAGTGCTCAGTATAGCTGGATAAGTGGATGTCTTTTCCACACAAGGCTTGATCAAGAAATCTGAAGGTGCATTAGAGAATATGAAGTTTATGATTTACTAAAATCTTGTCATGATAGCTCTTGTGGAGGGAATTTTGCTGATAAGAGAACAATACATAAAATTCTCGGGATGGGGTATTATTGGCCCTCACTTTTTAAATATGCAAAGAAATATGTTTGGGCCTATGATAGTTGTCAAAGAATGGGTCAACCTAATCATAGAGATGAAATTCCATTAAATCCCCAGGTAGTACTCGAACCATTTGAAAGATGGGCCTTAGACTTTGTAGGACCCATTAACCCTCCATCCAATCAAAAAGTTTATATAGTGGTCTGCACAAATTATATGACCAAATGGGTGGAAGCTAAAGCACTCCATAGAGCTACTGAAGAAGCGGTTCTAGATTTTCTATTTGAAGACATCTTTATCATATTTGAAGTGCCTAGATAATTAGTTACAAATGGAGGACCTCCTTTCACTTCTCACGGTTTTAAATCCACCCTTCAAAAATATCATATTCGTCATAGAATGACTACACCATACCACCCCCAAGCCAATGGAAAGGTGGAAAGCACAAATAAAGTAATATAATCCATTCTCACAAAAACAGTGAAGGAAAATAGAAAGGATTGGTCTCACAGGCTCCCTAAAGCATTATGGGCTTACAGAACTACCTGGAGAAATACTACAGGATTCTCTCCCTATGAACTAGTCTATGGAAAAAGTGTCGTCTTTCCTGTGGAATTTGAAATCAAAAGCTTAAGGAATGCTTTAGCTGTCAACCTTGATTTGACTGATGCACAGATAGCCAGGTTGCAGCATCTTAATGAATTGGATAAAAAAAGACTAGATGTCATTCATCAGACAACTATGATTCAACAACAAAGATCAAAATGGCATGAAAAAACCATCAAGCATAAGCAATTCCAAAAAGGTAATTGGGCTTTACTATATGATTCTCGGTTTAAATAATTTCAAGGGAAAATACATACAAGATGGATTGGACCTTACGAAGTGGACACTTTTTTCCCCAATGGAACAGTAAGGCTCCTCACAATCGATGACTCTAAAACACTGTTACTAGTGAATGGTCATCAGCTCCGTCTATACCAGCGCCCCATTTCCAAAGAAGATTTTAAGGCCACATGTGTGGAAGACTCACATTATCTCTATTTAGAGGGGCCTCCTTCCCCTCATTGCAATTAATGTTTTTGAATTTAATTCCTTTAGTATTAGATTAGATTTCTTTTACTAATAATCTCTGTTAAGGAATGGCATGTTACAATTACTTCTTTTGCAGATTCTCGATCAAAGAAAAGGCCTACCAAGAAAGGACGATCTTACTTCAAGAAGATCCAATATTCATTTTGTGAAACACTACTCCCTCTTTCTTCATCACTTTCTAGCAACATTTTTCCTCATTTTTTTCCCTTTTCCCCATTGTTGAAACACCATTGTTCAGCAATTTTTTGCCCTTTTCCCCATTGTTGAAACACCATTGTTCAACAATTTTTTTCCCTTTTCCCCATTGCTGAAACACCACTGTTCAACAATTTTTTTCCCTTTTCTCCATTGCTGAATCACCACTGCTCAGCAATTTTTTGCCCTTTTTTTCTCCATTTCTGAAACACCACTGCTCAGCAACATTTCACCACTACTGAAACACCATTTCTTCAGCAGTATTTTCCGTTGTTAAAACATCACTCTTCAGCAAACATTTTTCTATTCTTTTCCTGTTATTGAAACACCAACTTTTCAGCATTCCCTGTCAATAAAAACATCTACTTCAGCTCTTTCACTCTCATACTACATTTTGTCCTTCCATGACCCTCTCTCATAATTAAACAAACCCTTGATACAATTTCTCTAATAAATCAAAAGTCTCTCCCATGGTTACTACAGAACTATTATGGACAGGCACTATATTTTTTTTTGAAGTACGAATCAAAGGTAAAGATGAGGTATGTAAACTTTATATGTAAATACAATTGAACTATGGCTAATGAGAAGATCCCAACTCATTATTATCATTCACTTAAAATCATTATTTTAGTCGTATTTTTTTTTATTTTTTAGTTTTTTTTTTGGGGGGGGGATATCAAAATATTATGCCATGATTTCACACGAACTGACTACCATCATTCCTTTTTACCCATCATTCTATTTGTTTTCACCACCATTTGCATGCCTTCACCTGCAAAACTTACTCTGTTCAGAAGCGGTTACTTGAATCTCTAACTATGAATTTTACTAAGTTGTCATCTATGGGAGGCCCTGTTATATGATACAAACCCACCACGACAGCCCTGTTAGAATTATATCTAGAAGTCTATCAAATTTTTCTGCAAGCAAGCTGGTTGCATTATTTTCAGAGGCTCCAGGGATTTGATCAACAACAGGTTCTTCAATTTGCTCGAAATCTTCAAGAAAATTATTCCATTGTTCAAGGGGTTCGGATTCCAGTCACAAAGGATGATATAGCACAGGTTTTGGGTCTCCCTGTCACTGGCATTTGCTGGTCCAACCACAAACACATTATCCTTAATGCCCAGCAGGATTTTCTCTTGCCAGGAGAACAAATTGAGCCTAAAGGTCGGGGTGTTCGACTTAGCTCGTTGCCGCCTCCTTGGCCGAAAGTTATAGAGTTTGTCAAGCACTACCTCACCTGTGAAGGCTGATACCAGGTAGTCTACCAGTATGATTTTGTCTTGTTGTCTCATTTATGACATGCTAGATTGGTGAATATTCCCTACTATCTGCTCAGATGTCTTAGAAATATGTCGCATTATTGTAAAAAGGCTAAAAATCTTGCCCTTTCCCTCACCCATCACCGTCTTGCTCAACTACTCATCCAAAAGGGTTTTTCCCAACAAAACCCTCCCCTAAACAACCCACCCATAGACCCTCAAGAAGTTGTTGAACATCCTGAAAATCTTCAGGAACAACAACCACAAAACCTTCCAGACCCTCCAGAAATACCTAACAACCCGCCTACAGACCCAATTGATCCAATTAACCCTCCTACCATACCAAGCCCGCCCCACAACTTACCAGAATCATCTACTCCTACTGTTCATATCCTTAGCGATGATTTTGAACCAAAAAACTCTCCCTTCCCCATCACTGAGGAAAAACCCACACGCAAAAGAAAGAATAAAATTCCTCCTTTTCCCTCATTTTTACAAAGAAAACGAACGAGGACCTCAACAAGAGCAGCCACTATTGCCACTGCCCTAAGCCCCCAACCCATATTGTTAAAATCTCGTACACCTCTACCCTCCCAAATTCCATAATTTTTACCTATTCCACCCATGGGCACTGAAACACAAGAACCATAGGCCCAATGGACTACGACATCATTCTATTTAAATCAAGTAGTTGAAACACAAGAACCAACTACTCATCCAGTAGCTGAAACACAAGAACCAACTACTCATCCAGTAGCTGAAACACAAGAACCAGCTACTCATTCAGTAGCTGAAACACAAGAACTATTTATAGTTGTTACACAAGAGCCAGCTACAGTTGAAACACAAGAACCAGTTGTTGATGTTGTTACCGAAATACAGGAATCAGATGCTCAGGGTGCCGCAACAATACTTTCTCTACATCAAGAAGTTGAAACACAAGAATCAGTTGTTGATCCTGTAGCTACTCCACAAGAACCAGCTAGTGTGGTTGTGACTGTTACACAAGAACCAGTCACCCCTCTTAATACACCCATGAAATATCAACAACCAGAACCAACAATGGCCTCTGTCTTACAAGAAAATGAGTTCCTAAGGTCTGAACTAAAAGACTACAAGAAAGAGCTAGTAATGGTAAAGGAAGCCTATGAAAAGGAACTTAAATTGTATACCCTAGCTCGCATAGTGACCATGACAGAAGAAAAAACAAAAGAGAATCAATGTAGAGAGTATATGTGCAGTCAATGTGGGGACATTTATTATCAAGCAGGCTACAAAGTAAATCAAAATCCAATGCCTGGAGCTTCCCCTGCACCTACGACTTTTGCAGTCAAAGAAGAAAACCTTGTTGTTACATAAGAACCAGTAGGACCTTCCAAAATTCAAAATGAACCCTGGCCTACAACAACTGCTACATCTAAAGCCCCTGTTTTTATTAATAAAGATGTACAAACACTGCCTATTGATGAATCTGCCCCTCCTAGCAAGATCAACACCCATACTCTTATGGAACAAGCCACTCAAACCCTACCTTGGCCTATCACTTGCGATGTTGAAACACAAACTCAACCATGGGATGAGCAAGCAATAATGGACAAATGGAAAAAAGAGTCTGCTATTACACAGGACAAAAGCCTGCAAGAGCACAGACTACTTTGGCTAAACCACATCTATTCAAACTGGGAAGCTTTGGAGCAAACACGCCAAGAATAATGTGCCCATAAGAAGAAGAATGAAGAGCTAAAAGGAAAATTGCTCTTGATGTTTGACTTGGCACAAAAATTGTTGGCTGGAAGGAAACCATCCTCCAATTACTCTCTTTTCCTCATAGAACGACTTACATTTTTTCAGATTAAATCAATCAAAGAAATCAGACCCCATGCAGTGTTAAATCCAGTAGATTTTGTTAGAACTTTTGTAGAAGCCTCTACTATTGATCAGCGCCTCCTATGTGAGATATATCTTCATAATGAGGCCATCCCTGAGAACCGATAGCTTAACCTTAACCCTCTTGTCGGTGATATCTAGATTCGGGCACTCACCTCCTTCCTTAACAATCAAATTACATGGCAGAATGACTTCCTAGCTGCCAAGCATAATGAGGATAACCGCCTCCTCTAGATACGACCAAAACCATAGAATGTCACCACCTTTGTTGCAGAGTATTATCAATTTTTGAAGAAACCAGAGATGATTCAATATATTCGGCAACTACAAACAACAGTACTTCAGGATTTTCAACAGTTTATTAAACCAAAGAGACCGCTGCCCTACAACAAAATAACATGTTTTGGCAACAATATTCTGAGAAAACATAGGAACACAATCCCTTTAGTCCTACCAATCTGGAGACAACAATCTCCTGGGTACCTAGCTACATCAAATGCGTTCAGCAATGTGCTGAAAGCTGGATAGGTTATCAGTTCCATTTTCCTATTCTGTGGATGCCGGCAGAGAAATATCAAGTTCATCATAAGTTGCCCAACAAGGATGAAATAGCATCTTGGCAAAGGCTACAACATGTTCAAGGATTCAGAGCTCCAACAGACGACACTTTCCACAGCTACTGCTTTAGTAATTTACACGCTCAGAGTCGGTATCCAGATTCTGATTCAGATTGAAGTTTCCTGAGGACATGCAACCTTTTTAGTTTGGGGGGGATGTTAGGACCCTATAATGTACCTTTTTGTTCATACTTTTTTCTATAATTACATCATTTTTCCACTCACATTTAAGCTTACATTATCACCTTAACCTATCTTTCCAAAGGTATATAACGTTTCTTCTCTTTTCTATATGTTTAATTTGTTTTACATGTAATTTTACATTACTCTCATACTTAGCCATCGATCAGAAACATATAGTTGTTGAAACAGTTCGAACTGCAGATTATTGTTGCTGCTTGAAGACCCATTGTTGAAACAATCAAAAGCACGCAAATCCCGTTGCTAAAATAGTCCGTGTTCTGTGATGCTGGAACAGAAATTCACACAGGAGTAAGAAGGAGCTGTTACACTAGCCGCAACAGTCGCACCTTAAGCCAACATCAACCATCACTGCTTCTTGAGACCACATTGTTGAAACAGTCAGAACACAAATCCCGTTGCTGAAACAGT
Organism: Picea mariana; assembly: GCA_032191745.1. NCBI lineage: Eukaryota > Viridiplantae > Streptophyta > Pinopsida > Pinales > Pinaceae > Picea > Picea mariana. The sequence continues at coordinate 155,174 of JASDQU010104356.1, read as the reverse complement.
CTGTGATTTGTGATGTTGAAACAGTATACAACAACAATAACAAGAAGATAAATAAAGAAGTTGTTACACCAACCGTAATAGCTACACCTCAACCCAGCACCATTCAAACTATTGTAATAGCATTCTGCTACGGGAGATCAGGATATCCTATTCCAGTATAGAAGATTAGATCTACTTAAGAATAGGATTCGTATGTGCACATGTAATTTGATAATCAATTGTATTGAGAGGATTCTCCTCTTTAAATAAGGGGAAATCATCATTAGAAGGGGATCCTTTTTGGCTAGAAAGGAATTACAGAGAAGGACGTGTTCACTTTGGATATTGTAACATGATACAATTGACAGATGAATAAAAGATTATTCTGAGCATTTCTTCTTAGTTCCTTTTATTTCTGGGGAATCTTGTGAGAAGGGAGGGCCCACCTTCTNTTTTCATACAATTCATGCTTGGGTAATTGTTAATCATTCTGATTGGTAATTCTACTTGATGAATTTATGAAAGTGTGATAATCAGAGAGAGGTGTTGAATATTCCTTCTTGGGGAATAGGGTCATGTTCTCTATTATAAGATAGTTAGCCTTCAGTATGTGTCAATCATTTTGATTAGTAATGAGTTCATGAAAGTTTGATAGTCGGAAACAGGTGTTGAAGATTCCTTCTTGGGGAATAGGGTATTGTTCTTTGTTAATGAATAGTTAGTCTTTGTTTGCATTATCTTGAAAGATTTCCTTCCTAGGTTGTTGTTTCTTAATGTAATCCAGGATTCTTCTGATAATTATTTCCTTAAACCTCGAACTCTGCAATAGATAGATTTCTTTTCTGTAATTTAAAGTAGAACTTCAATCTGTTCAAGGCAAGGTGTGATTAATGTACTTTTACTACAACTCTGGATTGCTTTTGAGATTGATCATATACAATGTGTGATTTCCTTTGAAATAAACAGACTTCCCTGGGTTGACAATTTATGTAACACTTGATTGTTTAGTTGATAAGCAATTACAGTGACCAACACCCCCTCACGCTCTAAAGGACCCATTGGCCATTTATTACTAGCCACATACCCATTGTTCACCTGACACTTTTTTTTTTCACCCAATGGATACCTGTTCACTAAATTCCAACCCCGTTTTGGTCATTCGCATTCCACTCACACTCCCTGTGTATCAAAGACTCATTTTCCTTCACCTCTGCAACATCTCATCCAGCCATAGTTTTCGCCTACTAACATGTGTTCAGTGTGAAGGTACGGGTGGAAATCAATGGCGCCCAAAAGTAAAAATTCAAATGTGGAGGAAAATCCATTTCTCCAACCTCCTCTTGATCTTGATTAGATCCCATTAGCAGACAAAGACTATTTAATCTCAGAAACTAGGTCCAAATTCGACTTCACCAAGCTACAGTCATTGTTTAAAGACACCTTCATCAATTAGAGCAATGAAATTGGGCTCTAGGAGTCAAATTTCCCTTTGTATCTTTTTCCCCAATTCCAACATTTTCTTGAACTCTCCCTCAAATGCCAAGCGCACTACCTCCCTAATCAGAGATCCATAGTATCTTCGTCTGGAGAAACCTTTTTCCTTATTACACTCGAGGCCATCGATCAAATGATGCAGGTACCCAGAGTCGAACCTTGTTCTCCCCTCACCATAGAAATTCTGATAGAAATGTATCAGAACCTATTTTTTCCCCAAAGAGCACAAATCTTTGAGCTTTTCCTCCCACAAGATGTCCAATTTCCTAAGAAGAATCCTCCTTATCATTCCTCCATATTTTCTGAAAAGGGAAACCAGATTATCTCAACACTTTGTGGTTTTCTTGGTTACTTCTCAGACAAATGGGTGGATGAACCTATCATAGGTTTCTTGTCCATTTTCTTTGTTGAAGAGAAAGTTTCCACTCAGTTTGATTACAACGGTTTTTTGGCCAAAAACCTACATGAGAAACTCGAAAATTTCCCTAGAGAAGCCATGTTTCGGTATTATTCAATACTGGCCTACATGTTTATGTTCTATCAAGCAGACAAATTTTCCTTTCTCATGTAGAAAATGGACAAGGATGGAAAATCGCAAGTAGTAAATTTATGGGCATCGTTGCTGAGAAGAAACTCCACTGAGTTCAGTTTCAAATAGGTCATCGAGTTGCTTTATCACCTAGTGGTAAGAATGCTCAGTGGAATACTAGGACCGAGGATAAACAAGGAGATCCAAAGAGTTTCGCACCTTTTAGATCTCACAAAGACTGGGGACTGGTTCCTATATTAGAATCACACAGAGATCAAACTGTATGGGTGTGAACTCGCTCCATACAAATTGCCCAAGTATGTGCCTATTCGAATATTTTCACTGGAGTATATTCGTTAGATGATAAAATTAGATGACATTCATTTTGTGTCTTTGAAGAAAAAACAGCAGATGAGGATTAAAGGGTAAATAGGACCATTTATCTACAACAGTCGAGCTGTTAGGGAAGAGGCAGATAAACTATTAAAGGAAATGAAATTCAGCACCAGTTTCATTTGGCGTTATGATCCAAGTCGGATCATTGCAGAGATGAGATCACAAAAATAAAATTTCACCTTATTCTCACACCCTCAAACTAGAAATTGAAAAGTATGTGAACTAGACAGAGTGGGAAGCAAATACTCTGGTAGATACTGAATAGCAGGAATCTCCTTCAGTCTTTATTTCACGTACCACCACTCCACATGTACCAAAGGAAAAAAGGCCAAGAAAGGATGTCTCTCCTTCAGTCACTGAGGTATCAACAAAGGATTTTCAGGTATACATCAAAATACCCAAAAACACTCATATTACTCACATGTCTGGTGAGGAAGAGCCCTACTCTGCCAAAGTGATTGAGGGAAAACATCGGGTGGTGTCCACTTCTTCTTCAAAGAAGCAGACAAATATAGCTATGACCACCCTGTAGAAATTTTGATACACTTAATGTATTCCTGCAATTCTCTTGATCTAAAAATTTATGCCACTGTTAAATACATAATCGCTTCTACTATTATTCTTGCGGAAAATTAAACCACGATCACAACCACATTCACAAAGTGAAATATCAAGAACACATAACACAAAATATTTTTCGGGAAAGCGTAAAGCTAAAAAATCCACTATCATATATTATGTATATCATGAATCATGAAACAATCTCATACAAAACTCTAATCCAAGAGCTCTCAGTACAATACAATCGTCTCACACTGTCATACACAAATCAGCAAACACATGTGCCAATTTTCATGTCCAGACAGCTTGCCTCCTCTGCACAATCTATGCAATTCGAATTCTAACAATGAATTGCAAATTGACTAGTTTGCACATGCTCATAAGCATATTCACTACATGTGTGATCAAATCACAACTGATAGCCAAACAGTCCCTTTCACTTGTTATCTCAACTGGGTCTCCACTGGATCTAACATGCATGTAGTTAATCATGGTGAATCTTCAGTTGCATGTGAGTTCACTGATTAATTGAACTCTCACTAGTGCATGTTTAGTTACAACTAGGACAACCGATCTTAACTCACTTAACTACACTTATGATTCTGTTACAAATCCAACTCACTCGGTTATGAATGAAATAATAGATTAATATTTATTGTCTAATTTATTTAAGGGAAAAGTAAATTAGACACATGTTTCTTGTTGACTTTTCAACACTCCCTCTCGACAAGAAAGGGATTATCCTTCACCCCAATCCTGTCTCTATGATATTCAAATTTTCTCCTAGTGAGCGCCTTCATCAAAATGTATGCATCTTGATCTTCCGTAGGAATGTATTGAAGCAACATGATCTTCCATTGCACACAATCTTTGAGATGATGATACTAGATATCTATATGCTTAGATCTGTCATGAAACACAGGATTAATTCAGAGTTTAATGCAACTCTGATTATCACAATAAATCACTATCAGATCTAAATGAGAACCAAACAAACCAACCAAGATCTTCCTCATCCAGATAGCCTCACATGCAGCTTGGCTCGCTGCCATGTATTTCGCTTCCACTGAACTAAGTGCCATAGATATTTGTTTCCTGTTGTACCAAGAAACAACTGTAGATCTGATACTAAAGATCCCTCTTGATGTGCTCTTTCTGTCCGTTGGGCTTCCTGCCCAATATGCATCCATGAAGCCATGCAAATTCACCTCATCCGTATATCTATACCATAATCCATACTCAAATGTTCCCTTCAGATATCTTAGGACATGCTTACCCACCTTCCAAAAGAGTTTGGTAGGCTTAACCATTGCTTGACTTAGTTGGTTAACCGCGCAGCAAATATCTGGTCTCGTGTTCACTAAATTCATTAGTGAACCTACTAACTATTGATAGATAGTAGCATCCACTACCTCTCCAGAAGTAGCATCCTCTTTCCTCCAGTTTCCTGGAAGAGGAGTATCCATGGGTTTGAATCCCTCCATGTGAAACTTACCCAGTATCTCTCTTTCATACTTTCCTTGAGACACAAAAAGTTCACCATCTTGTTGCCATATTTCCAATCTAAGGAAATAATGAAGAAGGCCCAAATCCTTCATCTCAAACTCCTTTGCAAGGTCCTCCTTGCATGAGTGTATCAGTTTCTCATCATCAGTCAATATTAAATCATCAACATAAAGCACAATGATTAAAATCTTACCCTCCACCACAATTTGGTATAGGTTTGCATCTGCCTCACTTTTGGTGAAGCCCA
>JASDQU010104356.1:88713-102105 GCA_032191745.1 Picea mariana | reverse complement strand
ACAAAGCTAGGTGTCTGAGATAGAAAAATAAGGGATTTTGAACTTTCTATAAATCCCATACTTTGGCATAAGTCTAAAAATAAATTCCTACGATAAAATGTTATTGAGTTGCATCCACAAAGGGAATTTATGGCTATATCCACTAGTATCTATCGATACACAATATATTTCATGGATAACGGGATTACCGATAGTGGGGGAGGATCTGACAACCATATTCTCAAATAATTTTGGGGAGAAGGAATTATCTGAAAGTATGAAAGAGATGTTCAACACCTTTAGAGGAAAGTGAGGTGTTGTGTTGATTATATGCTTAGTATAATGCACTCATTAATTATCAATCCAAGATTCGTAATCAACAGAGTTACAAGACACCAGTAAGAGAGGTAATTCTAATGTCATGAGTATAGAAATAATCTGGATGAAGAAGCAAACTGAAACACACTTTGGTTGTCTTTCACAGAGAAGCTATCTACTCCATTGGGGCACATGCAAATATGAGATGGAGTTCTTTGACAGATCAACTCTGTTATCTGACCCAGAAAGATAACTATGCAATTACACTTCTGAAAGGGAAATCACACATCAATCATCAATCATCAAGGCATAGCATGGGTATTTCAATAACTAGTATATTGAGTATGTTGTGGTTCACAATATTCTATTGTGAACTTCACCAGTTATTTTCCAATTATATTTGACTATTGCTGCCAACATCCATGTCCATTTAATAAAAATCAAATTCATAAGAATAGAAACAGGGCATATGCAAAAACAGAGTAAACAAATATCTCTAAGAAATCATATAATTGAAATCCTAAATGGAACTATACTACTATCATTTGAAAGATCAAAGCTTCAGAAAATCTAACAGTTATACTATTGAAATCAACTACTAACACTAATCTATAAGGAGGTTGACCTTTGTTGGGCAGTCGTCCCTTGTCGCTTCAACAGGTCAGTGACTAGATTCTACAGTAAGTTAGCCTTCAATCCACATATCACTCTTACTGAAACCTCAAAACATGAAATTAAACTATACTAATAACTCAACTCACATTCATTCATAAATGATCAAGACATGGAAATAAATGGAATTCTTCTATTAAACTTCGAAATCAGGATATTTTATATAATATGAAACTCTGCTTCACATGTCGTGTTATACTATTTCTCTACTACTTCCACCATCATTGCCATAACTATTTAAACAGTCTTAGTCGTGAAACACAAGGATATTAAATATTTAGCAGATAAGCAATTGTCAAATATATATAGATTCGGTTACAAATGTTAAGCGTCATCCTCATGACACGAAGTGTATGAGAATGAAGCAATAAACAAACTAGATTAACATAGAATTTCTAACATTTTGATGATTTCAATCAACAACTATCTTAGGCATGATCTGGAGCCAAACTTGGCATACTTTGTTTCCTAATATTGGTACCGAATTGTGACAGGTGAGATTCAGTAGATGGTACAAGATCGTGACAGGTTAGATTCAATAGATGGTACTGGTTCCAAACAGCATGCCATGGATTGGTACCATACTAGAACAGTCTGCGGTCGTTGGTACCGGATTGCGACAGTGGATGGTTCAATACTAGATTTGAACAGAAGGTGCACTTGGTATCGGAATCAGACAGTGGCAATCTGGCACATAAGTACCGGATGGTTGAGTTGACATAGAAGTGTTGGACTCATCTAGAGGTCAAAGCCTACATGCAGTAATTTTAAACATTAGTACATGAAATATTTAGTCTCCTAGCTTAATAAACCACAAAATGCATGAATTCAATTATACTTTACCTTATGACCTTATCAATGGCTGGTGGTAGTGTTCTTTGTCATTTACCCAAGCTTAGGTAGGCCAAAAAGGGTATAAATGATGAGTATAATTTGGTAATAGGGATGTCAATTTGGAGGCTCAACACAAGGGTTGGATGTCTCCATCACAAGTGATGATGTAGTTAGATTTGCAACACAGGTATTAGCCTGCAAATTACTAAGGAAATGTTGTAGGTATGAGGTGTCAGCCGCAGTAATTGCAATTGCGAAGAAGTGCGTAGAAGGGGTCTAGATGAATTGGGCCATATTTTTGGTCAATCAGTTTCTGATAGATTACACTGATACCCAGGAGAAAGGCACAAAGTTTCATTATGCATGGCTTATCATATTGATAGCAATTGTTTCCTAGAGGGAGCTTAACGAGTGTCAATTTTTGAAAACATCATGAAGAGATCATGTAGCAGTGTGATATGATAACTTATTACATACTATGCATAAGGGGAGACCACAAGACAACAATGTCACCTTCTATGTCTACTTGGACACGATCGGGAACCACATAGAGCACACACTGTGCATAACCACCCAAAATGTGGAGAACTATCAGGATATTGCATGCTTAAATGTAGGGATGCACCACATGTATATCCAAGATAAAAGAGACCCTGCATGCTAGTGGCTTCCAACAAGCTACAAGTTGAAAGAGGAGGATGTATGCCTTATTTCCAATTACTGGAATGAAGAATGGAAACTTCCATATGAAGAAATGAGCACCGTGCCGAGGAAGAGGAATGAGACAATGAATATGAAGAACCAAATGAGGCACAAGGAAATGAACAAGGCAATGGCGCAAGAGATGTGCATGAGACAGTACCAAAAGAAGTGAACAAGAGGAAACACAAGGGTAAGGGGCCAACAACATCTGCATATAAGAATATGAAATCCCACAAAGAGCCAACTATCTACACTATGATTGATGATGGTATTGATAGAATCAGCTACCAAGTGAGGGACTCCATAGAGGAGGCAGTTCAATAGGTGTCACAACTACAAGAAGAGCCAACCAAAAAGGTGAAAGAGAAGATGATGAAATTTCAACAACGGTTGGAGGTAGTGAGTATAGCACTAGAGAGAAGATTCTCTAAATGTGAACCAGCAAGCACGACTGAAGAAGAAATGGACATTACTTTGTACTTGTTAGATATCATAACAGGGCACCGAATTTTGAAGATCTTTCCCAAAGTAATTGACTTCCCTATGTTGGATATTAAGGAACATGCACAAGTACTAAATCACCTGGACTTAGTCTTGTTACAAATACCCATGGAATCCTTACAAGTATTGTAGGCAGGGGTGGCACAGGAAACACAATTCCACACATAAGCAATGACAAAGGATTTAACCAAGGTATTGTTAGATAAGGCAGAAATGTAGAAGGTTCATATTGAGGTACTGCAGGAGAAGGATGAGGCTAAACAAAAGGTCAAGAGGGTACAAGAATATTTTTTCTTAAATTTATTTTATCCGAATCTTGGCCATATCGGTCAGCTTATATTCAATACATAACCCAACACATTCCTCGTCTAATTTTCTATCATCATAATTCCAACCTCCTTAGTTCCATATCCATAGAGGAGGTGGAAGAAGTTGTCTTGGACATGCCCACTGGAAAATCCCCTTGGCCTGATGGTTTTGCCTCATATTTTTTCCACCACTGATAGCCTATTGTTAAAAATGATGTTTGGGCTCTAGTTTCATAATCCCAATACATATTCAGGGTCCTCCTTGACCTTAATTCCACCATTGTCACTCTAATTCCACAAGAAAACAGAGCAATGGAGCCTAGTCAATTTTGCTTGATTTCCCTATGAAATGTAATTTACAAAATATTTGCCAAATTCATCTCGTCTTGATTAAATCTCCTCTTTCCCTTCTTAATTGGTTCTAAGAAATATGGATATGTAGAAGGAAGGAAAATGTTGGACAACGTCACCCTTTTCGATGGCGTAATTCACTCCTTGAATTCAACCAATTCCCCATGGGATGCTCATTAAATTGGATTTATCCAAAGCCTTTGACAAGCTTAGTTGGCAGTACATTCATTTTATCCTCCTAGCCTTTGTTTTTCACCATGACTGGGTTAATTGGATCCTCTCGCTCATTTCATCCACATTTTTTCCTTATTGATCAATGGATCCTTGTTTTGTCCCATTAAACCTTCTCGTGGTATATATCAAGGTGACTCTCTCTCTCCCTTCATTTTTATTCTGATGATATAGGGTCTCAACAAAAGCCTCAAATAAGTTGTCTCTTCAATTCATATTAACAGGATTAGACTGCACAACTCAGACCATTCGGTTTCTTTCTAACAGGTGTCCCTATAGCCAAAGAATCTAGAGCTATCAAAACGTTTTAGACAATTTCATGGAGGCCTTAGGTATGTCCATCAACCATCTCAAATCCTAGATATTCTAATTTAATACTCCCTTGGCTATTCAATTCCATGTTTCCTTCATCTAAGGGTTTTCCAGGAGCTCCCTTCCATCCAAATACCTTGGGATTCCTCTTATCATCTCTACCATGGGAAATTCCCCCTAGGGGGATATTCTCTCCAAGCTAAGGAAAAATCTCTCTGGTTGGACCTTCCACACTTTGAACTTTCCAGGTTGTCTCTTTCTCCTTGAATATATTCTTCAATATATTCCTCTGTATACCTTTTCAATCCTGGTAGCCCCAAAATGCATCTTAAAATCCATTGAGTCTATTTTAAAAACTTTTCTCTAGAAAGTAACCAAGACACTAAAAAAATGGGCCTTATTATATTATAACACCCTTTATTTTCCTAAATAAAAAAGGAGGTTGGGGCATCAATACCCTAGACTTCTTAATAGAGTTCTTGGCACAAAACTTTGGTGGAGCTGGTTACAAGGAAAAGGAGAACTTTGGAGTGTATTATGGAAACACAAATATGCTAGTGATATTTAGGGTACAAACCTTATTAGGATGGCTGGAGAAAGAGTAGGGTCACTTATATGGAAATGAAATTGACAGAATAGACACCTCATCCAAAAACATAGCTTATGGGAGGTGTGCGACAACATATCAACCTTCTTCTAGGAAGACTCTTGGCAATAACTTCCCAAGATACAAAAATTTCATGCCTTCTAGCCTCTCAAAGGCTATCTACAAGCTAGTCATGGCATGTTTTTCTATCAATATTCGAATACTCAGATGTCTTCTTCATATTTGAGAAAGTAGAACTTAAAACTATACCACCTTCACCTACAATAAAGGCTCCAGTTCTTAGCTCTAAAAAAGGATCTCTTTAATCGCAAAATCAATTTCTCAATAATGAAAGCCAAACTCATATGGGATTGTAATATTGGAGGATTCTTTAATCTCAAGGAAGCCTATTATTTGGTAATTGAACATGCCTAGACTCTAGTGCAAGACATATAGACCATGATCTAGTTCTCTAACCTCTATCTTAAAGTAGAATTTTTCCTCTGGTTAATAGTGCATGGAAATATATTGATGTGGGGCCAATTGATTTTTCGGGGCTTTGAAGGTCCAGGACTCTGCATTTTATGAAAAAAAATAGACGAAACTATAGATCACTTGTTGAATGCATGTTCCTTTAGTAGTCATATTTGGGATCAAGGAACCACGTTCTTTGGATAATCAGATAGTCACAGAGATAACATACAATACACTCTCTTTTCTTGGCATACAAATGGATTTGAGAATCCCATTCTGAATAGGATCTGGAAACATTTTCAAGATTTTTTCTTTGGGGAACTTGGAACGAAATGAATTGTCAAATATTCAAGAATGAGGAACAAACGATGTCTCTATCATGGGAACACATTAAAAAAAGAATATATGAATCAATCAAGTCTCAACATTAGAGTGAAGAGGATGTCAAGTGCAACCCCAAAGAAGATATCATCCTCTCGAACTGGGATCTCAATTTAACTATACTCACTTTAAATTGAAGTCAAAGTGTTGTTAGAATCTCTTCTCCCTCTCTTGTTCTCCACCCCTATTGGAATAATGCTTACAATAGATTCGGTTTGATTTTGTTGGAGGTTGTTGAGAGATTCTCTGAACCTATATCTCTATGTTTAGAATAAGTTGGATCTTAATCCAACTATATAATTATGTAGTAATTGTGTAGAAAGGTAATGAAATATGAATAGTTTTTGTGTTATGGTTGCTTTCCCAATTTTCACAATTTTCAATTTGGTATCAAAGATCATATGAGCTTGACTCCCTCACAAAAGGGCTCGAGAAGATGGAAGAGATCTGAGGATCAATTCTCTGTACATATATATTAGTGTAGGTGTGTTTTATTTTTCTTTTGTTGGTGTGGAAATTTATGTGTGCCTGTGTGGGTGGGTGGTTTTTTGGAGTTGCCTCCATCAAAGAAGAAACCATTTCCCATCATTTAAAGAATAAAATTGTCTCTATTGTAGCTGATGAATCATGTATGAAGAGAGAAAGAGAGTTGCCTAGACTGTCAGATCTGTGAAGTATGCATATATTTGAAGGAATGACAAGTCTCGACTATAGTGTTGTGTGAGGATTGGTAGCTTGAATTTACAGAGAATGTTTTACACAACTAAATTGCAGATACAATGGCCGCGAGTGAAAATTTTTGGGTGAAGCTACATCGTTGCATGTATTTCCTCCAAGGAAGCCTCTTTTTTTATTATAGAACCATCATTTGGAGAGTCAGAATCATTGCTCGGAATTAGAGTTAACTGTTGAATCATCTAATTGTGTCACCTCCTGTGCCATTAAACCTTCCACTTCCATGACACAAGTAGTGGTTGCTCAAAAATATTTGAAATAATAGGGAGGCCACATCCATGTAAAATTGAAGAATCCATGGTGCAGATATGGGACCGTGGTGTAGATATGGGAATCTATTTAACACTAGCCTCAGTCCTCCAACAATGATTAGATTACAATGCGAGATGTTATTTACTTTATTTGGTGTGCAGACACAATTGAAAATCTTTCTGTGGTAGTGTAGTTATATTAAGTTTTTTAGTGAAACAAATTTTATTTGAAAAATTATATTAAGCAGAACCAATTAAGAACAGAGTAATGTAATCTAAATTAGTAGCTCTTAAAGTTCTTTAGTTTTTAGAGAACATATTATTGATTCAATTATATTTACATTTTTTTATATGTTGGTGGATCTTGTTGTGCTTCGGGATTCAAGATGGTCAGTTACAGGTTATTCTTGTGTATATTGTTGTAGATGTGTTTAAAAAGGTCAATTGTATGATTGACTGCTGAAAATATCCAGTAATTAGATCACTATCCTGTATAACTGTCGAAATTTTCTCTCCGGGGGAATTCCAAAGATGGTAGTGTATCCATAAGATCATTCAGTATCGAGATTTTCCTTCAAGAGGTCGAGAAGCGTCAATTCTACAAATTCGTCAATGATGGTGAAAAACGTTATTGTCTTAAATGAGTTTAAGGGGAAGCTCGAAGGTGTGGAGAAGAAAGAGCGTATACCAGAAGATTTTAGAGTGGATAGGAGTGATGATGAAGACCATATCAAGACAAATATCTATGTTGAAATTTGGGTATTGTAATTATGATATAATATTTGTAATGTAAGCATTATGGGAGGGTGTTGGAATAATGCTTACAATAGAATCGGTTTGAGTTTGTTGGACATTGTTGAGAGATTCTCTAAACCTGTCTCTCTATGTTTAGAATAAGTTGGATTTGAATCCAACTATATAATTGTGTAGTAATTGTGAAGAAAGGTAATGAAATATGAATAGTTTTTGTTCTATGGATGCTTTCCCAATTTTCCCAATTTTCAATTACCCCTTCAGTAATTCATCAAGATCAACTTTGATGGTACAAATAAAAAAAAACCCATATTCTCCAGATATAGAGGAGTCTTTCGTGAATCCATGGGGAATATTCTTAGATTTGTTGTTGGAATCATAGGATTCATCTCCACCAATGCAACAAAGATCTAATCCCTTCTTACTAGGATAAAAATTGCAAAGTGACATAGCTACTCTAAGCTTATGTTGTGGGATATTCACAACTCATTATCAATATGTTAATCCATTTACAAAATGACTCACCTCCATGGAAAGATTCTAAGCATTGACATATGGAAGAAATCCTTGAGCGCCTTCAATCCCTAATCCAAGGTGCTTCTGATATCATTCCTTCACATGTCCGTAGAGTATCCAACGATCTAGCTGATTATTTGGAAAATGAAGGTGTGTTTTGCATTTCTAACAAAATAGACTCTATTTGGAATTCTCTGGTAAGTGCTTCTCTTAAGAAAGGATGCTATAGGTTTTCCTAGAAAAATTGCATCTCTCTATATGGGGTGATTGACAAGAATACTGAAGAGGTGGTGCAAGCATAGGACGACCATAACATCTTCTCACACATACCTTCCACATAACACATATCTCATGGGTTGTGTCCCCACATCTGAATCTTTGTACATCCTTTTTTCTTGTATGATATGGAGGTATTGGCAGTGAGTGGTAGTTAGGTTGATGGTGTGAGTATATAATGGCATTCAATTTCCATTCTTGGCAATGAATTACCCATGAAAAATTATGATTTAGGATGAGCATATATAAAACCTTCTATATATCAGGGTTGCATAGGGACGATTTCATAGTTTCTCTTTACTAGTAAGTTCGACTCTGAATCTCCTTCTCTAAATGCTTGGTGGTTTTTCCATTGGTTTAAATAAGAGTGATATCACCATGGCTCCACATAGTGATAAGAGAGGAAAGGCTCCCTCTCATTTAACAAAGGCCGCCTCTAAAGTAGAAATGACAAATGTTAATGTTAATGTTAATGTTAATGAAGAGGATGTTAATGTTGTTAGGGACTACTATGAATATCAATATATGGATGAATAGGTGGTTCCTTCATCCTTCCTTTGGGATCCAACATTGATATGGATACCAAATTATTCTTCACTCTTGAATTATACTAGCATACAAGGGAATTTGTTGCTCCATCAATGCTAGTTAAGGAGCGAGAATTCAGGGAATTTAGGCTGAGAATGGAAGCATTTGAGAGGAAAAACAGGCTTATTCTCACACTTTTCTCATGGATTGTTAAGAAACAAGGTGATAACATTCATATGGATTCGAAAAACATAACATATAACTCTCAGGCGCCTCTTCCAAGGAACTTCAATGGAGGATATCTGAAGAACCACTCTCTATCTCCATCACCATGTCAGATTTGATTGGTTTTGTTTCTCGTTTAATTTTTTCTACCTATCTTATAATATTTTTTACTTGTTATAGGCTAGATATGTAGAAATTTTAATATAAATTATGTATTTCCTAGATTTTCCTGATCTAACAATTATATGCCACTGTTAAATACAAAAGAACTTCTACAAATATTCTTGTGAAATTTAAAACACAATCACCAATTACAATATCAAGAAGAAGATCAATCGCACATAACAAAGATGTTTTAATGGGAAATAATAAAGCTAAAAACCCCACTATCATATATTATGTATATCATGGATCATGAAACAATCTCATACAAAAATCTAATCCAATAGCTCTCAATACAATACAATCGTCTCACACTGTCATACAAAAATCAAAAAATACATGTGCCAATTCTCTGCCTCCAGACATCCTTCCTCCTCTACACAATACGTGCATTGGAAAGCCTACAAATGATTTGAATTCCTCTTTCTTAGGTTGCGCATTTCTCATGGGCACATACACTATGTGTATGATTGCATGAGTGCACTTCACTCAAATCACAACTGATAGCCAAACTATCCCTTTCACCTATTATCTCAATTGGGTCTCCACTAGATCTGACATGCATGTAGTTAATAGTGGTAAATATTTAGTTTCATGAGATCACTGATTGTGAATTAATTAATAATTAATTCACTAGAATCTCACTAGTGTAAGTTCAGTTACAACTAGTACAACTGAGCTTAACTCACTTAACTGAGTTAAACTACTTCACAACTCACATAACTACACTTATAAATCCGTTACATCTTCAAGTCACTTAGTTACAACTAATTCGACTTCCATGTCCCACCAGTCAACCTTTGAAATCGAATTTCCTATAGATAACTATTTTCAAGTAATTATGAGATAATAGATTAATATTTATTGTCCAATTTATTTAAAGGAAAAATAAATTAGACACACATTTCTTGTTGACTTTTCAACACTCCCTCTCAACAAGAAAGGGATTATCCTTCACCCCAATCATGTATCTATGGTATTTGAATTTTCTCTTGGTGAGCACATTCGTCAGAATGTCTGCATCCTAATCTTCCATAGGAATGTACTGAAGCAACGTGATCTTCCACTACACACAATCTCTGATATGATGATATTGGATATCTATATGCTTAGATCTATCATGAAAAATAGGATTAATCGAGAGTTTAATGTCACTCTGATTATCACAATGAATCACTGTCGGATCTAAATGAGAACCAAAAAAACCAACCAATATCTTTCTCATCCAGATATCCTCACATGTAGCTTGACTCACTGCCATGTATTTCACTTCTACTGAACTGAGTACCACAGATATTTGTTTCCTGCTATACCAAGAAACAGTTGTAGATCCGATACTAAAGATGCCCCCTGATGTTCTCTTTATATCTGTTGTGCTGCCCTCCCAATATACATCCGTGACTCCATGCAAATTCACCTCATTCGTCTGTCTGTACCATAATCCATAGTCAGATGTGCCCCTTAGGTATCTCAGGACATGCTTTCCTACCTTCCAAAATATCTTGGTAGGATTAACCATCTCTTGACTCAGCTGGTTAACCACATAGAAAATGTTTGGTCTTGTGTTCAATAGATACATTAGTGAACCCACTAACTTTCGATAGATAGTAGAATCCACTACCTCTCCAGAAGTATCATCCTCTTTCCTCCAGTTTCCTGGAAAAGGAGTATCCATGGGTTTGCAGCCCTCCATGTGAAACTTACCCAATATCTCCCTTGCATACTTTCCTTGAGAAACAAAAAGTTCACCATCTCCCTGTCATATTTCCAATCCAAGGAAATAATGAAGGAGGCCCAAATCCTTCATCTCTAACTCCTTTGCAAGGTCCTCCTTGCATGAGTGTATAAACTACACATCACCAGTCAGTACTAAATCATCAACATAAAGAACAATGATTAAAATCTTACCCTCCACTACAATTTGGTATAGGTTTGCATCCGCTTCACTTTTGGTGAAGCCCAGTCCAATGAAATAGTTGTCTATCCAAGTATACCAAGCACGGGGTGCTTGCTTCAACCCATAAAATGATCTTTTGAGTCAGCACACATGCAAATCGCTGTTGAATATCTCAAATCCTTCAGGATTCTCTATGTACACTTCTTCCTCAATGATCCCATTGAGAAATGCAATTTTTACATCCATCTGATGAATGCGCCCAATGCATCTGTGCTGAGAGTGAAAAGATGGATCTTATGGAAGAGTACCTTGCGACAGGTGAAAAGGTCTCATCATAATCTATCCCCTTGATCTGTGAGAAGCCCCAGGCCACAAACCTAGACTTGTATTTATCCACACTCCCATCAACAACTTTATTTACCTTGTAGATCCATCTTTAACCTACCACTGATTTGTCAATCGGTCTTGGGATAATTTCCCATGCACTATTTTTGACGATTGAGTCATATTCTTCCACCATAGCATCAAACCAAGTGGGATCCTACACTACTTCCTGACAGGAATATGGCTCAGTCACAATACATTTTGTCATGAGAGCCATGTATCCAGTAAATCAATCAGGATATTGTCTTTGTCTACGCTATGAAGTAGGGGCTCCCACATTCTGTGTAGCATCTAGTCTCAATCTATCAACTTCTGTGGTGCACTTTCTTCCATTTATGATGGATGTCTCTACATGAGTGGCTTCCTCCACTCCATGAACCTCCTCATGTGGTTGATCCACATTTTGAGACTCATCTTTGGGAACCAATAGTTCCTCCTATGCATGCAAGTCTAGCTCCCTCTCAAGCGACAATCGCATGGCTTTCCCCTCATCGAATTTTATATCCCATCGCATAATAGTCATATTACGATTAGGAAAATAAACATGATAATTAT
Source organism: Picea mariana (assembly GCA_032191745.1). Taxonomy (NCBI): domain Eukaryota; kingdom Viridiplantae; phylum Streptophyta; class Pinopsida; order Pinales; family Pinaceae; genus Picea; species Picea mariana. The sequence continues at coordinate 90,174 of JASDQU010104356.1, read as the reverse complement.
GGGTTGTTTCTGTGTACCCCACAAATATCCCAACATCAGCAGTCGGTTCCAACTTATTCTTGGCATCCTTGGTCACATGCACATAAACAGATGAGCCAAAAATCTTAAAATGAGAAACATCAGGTTGCTTACCAGTGAAATCTTCTTCAAGTGTACTCATTCCAAGTACTCTATGAGGACAACAATTTTTCACATAAACCACAATGTTGCATGCTTCCACCCACAAATGCATTGGTAGGCCCTGATCATGCAACATCGCTTTTGCTACACCCACGATCATTCTGTTCTTCCTCTCCATGACCCCATTTTGTTGTGGGTTATAAGGCACTATGATTTCTCTTTGAATTCCTTCTTTTTTGCAGAAGTATTTGAATTCATTAGATATGTATTCTCCACCATTATCGCTCCTCAAAGCCTTCACTTGCTTCCCCGACTCTTTCTCTACCAATGCTTTAAACTCATTGAACTTTTAGAATGTTTGATCCTTCTTCTCCATGAAGAATATCCAACAAATACGATAAAAAAGCAACCGAGAATGGTCCACACACATCTGTGTGAAATATCTCCAGGATCATCGAAGCACGGTTCTCCTTTTCATGAAAGGTGGACTTTACATACTTCCCCATGGTGAAACCCTTACACTGATCTAACTAAGAAAGTGTTCCCATTGGAAGTCCAGTAGATATTTGTTGCATGATATTCAAGGCTCCATGATGAAGATGGCCCAATCGCCTGTGCCATAATTCACTCTCATCCCAACTCACCACTTTTTCTGCATTTCCCATCATGGAAGCGCAACCATCTACCTCCAACATTTAGATATTCTTAACTCTAATCCCTATCCTCTTGACTTGACTATTTGTTTTATGTCGCAGTAAATATTTTCCACCGCTGAAAACAATGGCATAGCCTTTGTCCTCCAACATTGCGACTGAGACCAGGTTTTTCTTCAGACCTAGAACATGCATAACATTTTTCAAATGAAATGGTTTACCTGACTCCCTCTGAAAGGTAATGTTACCAATACCAGTCGCACTGTATCGTCCATCTTCACCCATATCTATATACATTTTGAGATCTCTCTCCTCCAATTCACTGAAAAACTCCTTATCTCCTGTCATGTGGGAGGAAGCGCCACTATCCAAATACCACACTGATCCCAATGCACTTGAATCCATGCATGAGATCAAGGATAATTCAAGTTCAAATTGTGAGGCAAGGGACTCACTATTTGCAGCTCCAACAACCTTCTTTTTCTTCTTCTTCTATAGACAATTAGTAGCAAGATGCCCATGTTTGTGACAGTGAAAACACTTCACTTTGGACAAATCCATCTTCTTGCCTTTAGACTCAGATTTTGAATGGAATTTCTTCCCCTTGCCTTTCCTTGCCTTGGAATCCAAAGAAAAATCCTCTTCATCATCATGCTTTGATGAAGAGCCATCTCTGGTGTTCCACCTG
>JASDQU010104356.1:74227-88073 GCA_032191745.1 Picea mariana | reverse complement strand
CTATGCTCTAATACCATGTAGAAATTTTAATAAAAATTATGTATTGCTTGGATTTTCCTGATCTAACAATTATATGCCACTGTTAAATACAGAATAGCTTCTACAAATATTATTTCGGAATATAAAACAAGATCGCCGATTGCAATATCAAGAAGAAAGATCAATCGCACATAACACAGATGTTTTACTAGGAAAGCATAAAGATAAAAACCCCAATATCATATATTATGTATATTATGGATCATGAAACAATCTCATACAAAACTCTAATCCAAGATCTCTCAGTACAATACAATCGTCTCACACAGTCATACAAAAATCAAAAAATACATGTGCCAATTATCTGGCTCTAGATAGCCTGCCTCCTCTACGCAATCCCTGCAATGGAAAACCTGAAAATGATTTGAATTCCTCTTTCCTAGGCTATGCATTGCTCATAGGCACATCCACTGTGTGTGTGAATGCATGAGTGCACTTCACTCAAATCACAACTGATAGCCAAATTGTCCCTTTCACTTGTTATCTCAACTGGGTCTCCACTGGATCTGACATGCATGTAGTTAACAGTGGTAAATCTTCAGTTGCATGTGATATCACTGATTGTGAATTAATTAATAATTAATTCATTGAAATCTCACTAGTGTAAGTTCAGTTACAACTAGTAAAACTGAGCTTAGCTCACTTAACTGAGTTAAACTACTTCACAACTCACACAACTACACTTATAACTCTGTTACAACTTCAAGTAACTTAGTTACAACTAATTTGACTTCCATGTCCCACCAGTCAACCTTTGAACTCAAATTTCCTATAGCTAACTATTTTCAAGTAATTATGAGATAATAGATTAATATTTATTATTCAAATTATTTAAGGGAAAAATAAATTAGACACACATTTCTTGTTGACTTTCAACAAGATACTCAAGACCTTTAAAATTATATGGATATTTTTAGTCTTTTTGTTCTCGATATTATAATTCAACATGGTTTCCTCAAGGCAGTTCAATAGTTTCTCTAGATAGATAAATCTAGTATGAATAGACAAGGCCATTCTCTTAGGCCAGTATGTTATGTATGATATGTTTACAATATAATGGAAAAAACATTACTTTCAAAAAATATATTATTAACACAATATTAATAATATTAGTATATTATATTAACATTAAAATAATATTAATATATTATATTAATAAAAATATTAAAAACAAAATATTATTAATATTAATATATTTTATTAATATTACATTATTAATGGTTTACTAATATTATTAATATTTATGTCACATTGCAGAGTTCATCAAAGGTGATGGTGATGTTGTATTGTGACATTCATCATAGGTTTTTTTACATTGAAACAGTTTTGTTGGGTTATGTTGGATTACGATGTTCGAACATGGTTATATGAAATTACAATATTCATCTCAACTAAGTTTATTTCAGATTGTTGCATTACTTAATGGTTATTTCAAATTGCGACATTCATCTTTCCATGTTAATGGTTATGTCACATTGTGACATTCATTAAATGTAATGTCACATTGTGATGTTCATTAAGGGAATTGTCACAGTGTGACATTCATAAAGTGTTATTTCACATTGTGACATTCATAAAGTGTGATTTCACATTGTAACATTTATTAAGGGTTTTGTCATATTTCAATGTTCATAAAGGGTTTAATTGGATTGTGACATTCTTCAATGCTTCTATCATATTGCAATATTCATTTTGGCTTACTTTATAATATGGATATGTTTGATTTTGATGTTATTGAATGGCTATGTGCCATTGAGACATTCATATTGGTTGACTTGTGTCTACTTCCTACATTCATGAATGGTTATGTTGCATTGTAGTGTCGATCAAATGCGATTTCATATTGTGACGTTCATAAAATATTTTGTGACATTGCAACATTAATTGAGGGCTATGTTGGATTGTGGAATTCCTGTACGATTATTTTGGATAGTAACATTCATCTTGTTGTGTTAAAAACTATGTCATATTGTGGCATTCATCAAATGTCATGTCACATTATGATTTTCATTTTAAGGGGTTTTTGTAAAATAAATGTGATTTCACATTATGACATTCATAAAGGATTTTATTTCATTGTGACATTTATCAAGGGTTATGTTGGATTGTGACATTCTTTAATATTTAATGGCTATGTTTGATTGTGATCTTCCTCAATGGTTATGCGACATCAAGACATTCATCTTGGTTTACTTGTGTCGGATTTCTACTTTCGTGAATGGTTATGTTGCATTGTGGTGTTAATCAAATGTGATGTCACATTGCCACATTCATAAGGGATTTTGTCACATTGTGATATTCAACGAGGGTAACAATGGAGTGAATTTGGTTGATTTTGGTTGGACATGGTTGGCCATTGTTCATTAAGGTTTTCTATGGTGTTTGATTTTTGTTGGAAAAGGTTAATGGATTAATAATATTATTAATAGTTGTGTCATATTATAGAGTTTATCAAAGGTGATGTTGCGATATTCATCAAGGTTTTTGTGGCATTACAACATCATTTTTCGGTTATGTTGGATTACGACATTCAAACATGGTTATGTCATATTGCATAATATATTTAGAATATGAATAATATTTATATATTTCAATTTCGATCTTCGTTGTATTATGTTAAGTTTGTTTATTCATGAATTTTTCTATATGAAGGGTTTTGTCGCATTCTAACGTTAATGAAATGTGATTTCAAATTGCGACATTCATTAAGGGTTATGTTGTATTGCGACATTTATTTATGGTTATTCCATATTTCAACATTTATCTTGCATGTTAACAACTATGAGATGTTAACATGACTAAGAACTAGCACCCATTTCTAAGGTTTCAATACTAGGTTTCAACCTAATTTCTACCCTAAACTATTAAAATAAAATTAAAAATAATCTAATGTAATAACTAAACTAAATTAATACCAAAAAACCTCACTAAAATCCTATAATATTTGTTACCACTATTAAATTAATTCTAATTTAAACCTAAACTAGCATAAAACATTAATAATAATACTAATATTACCACTTATAAAATTAATCCTAATTTTAATGTAAACTAGCATATAACATTAATTATAATATTAATATTAATTGGATTATAAAATTAAATTTTATTTTTTTACTTTAACTTCCTCTTACCTCTCCTCATAACTCACCACTTAATATATTAATTAACAATATTTTTTATTAATTTCTTCACTTTGTTTTTAACAATATAAGATAGAGTTTATTATTAAATATTTTAGTAAACCCTAGGGTTTTCACTTAGATGACATTTAGGTTTCCTCCACTCCACCTTAGTATTTATCAATTTCCTCTCTTGTATTTTTCCTCAGGATTTTATGTCCTGAAGATGGATCCTGTTGTGGATCTGAAACGTCGACAAACAATAGAGAATGTTGTGGTTATTTCAAATATTTTTTAATAGAACTCTCACCACAGAAACCTAAACTATCAGATTACGTCCCTATACGGAAGGGAGATTCTGGATGAATTTCATGAACTTGAGAAGCTCAGAGTTAAAATCAAGAGAAGAGAAGTTGGCCTGGATTTCCTGAAATGTTGCAGAGATAATAATGTCTTACCTAAATTCGCATGCATTGAGCATAAGATCAAGAAAAAATGGAATAAAATAGCCTTCTGCGCATTAAGTAAATCTATAGTTAGGGGAAAATTTAGGAAGAACAGATGCGTTCTAGAATACCTGTCAAAAACTGCCCTCAAACTCCACTTGAAGCTCGCTCACGCCATACACCCAGGACTGTTGAAAATTGTAGATGCGTTGGCTACTTTGAAGGCGGAAAACATGTATAGAACATCTCATGCCAGGAAAGGTATTAAACTCGAAAAACTACTCAACAAAAAATACAACGTGTACAACAACAACAACGTGAACAAAGTCGTGAACCTTTCCTCCCACGAACTGGACCATTCTAAACTGAGTGTACTCGAAAAAGGTTTAAATTCTGCGATCTCCCCCTCCTCCATCCTAGTTGATAACCTCATCTGCTTCATAGAATATCTCATTAATACCTTAGAATATGAAGATAAGGACCCAATTAGACAGGACTGTGCAGTTATCCTCCAAAAATTGAAACCTCCAAGAAGAAACACTAGCAGAAAAGAAAGTCTAGCATTAAATAACCTCCAAAACAACACAAACTTAGTAATTCTCAGAGTCGATAAGGGTGGCACCACGGCCATCATGAATCAAGAAGATTACATCACAAAAATGAATGAACACCTATCATGTGGTAGTTATAGAAAGATCCCGAACAACCCCATTAAAAATGTCACAAGAGAAGTGAAGAAAGCCATCAACAACTCCAGCTTAGATGAGAGGATGAAAAAGAGATTGGTGCCCAACACTGAGATCACCCCGAGAATTTGTGGTCTACCAAAAATCCACAAAGAAGGAACTCCTCTCAGATCTATAGTTAATACAATAGGATCACCCACCTATGAGCTTTACAAATATGTCGCAAACATTTTAGGCCCCTTAGTAGGTCATACAGATCCCTTCATAAAAGACTCAAATGATTTCATTAATTTTATTAATTTTATTAAGAATGAAAAAGTGAAGCTGAATGACACCCTCATTAGATTTGATGTTGTCTCTCTATTCACAAAGATCCCTCTTAACAAAGCAATCCTAGCTTTCAAATAGGTAGTTGATCCCGAAACATCGAAACTAGTTGAGGTATGTCTCATTCCACATTATTTAGCTATCAAGGAGAATTTTATGAACACACTAGTGGCATAGGACTGGGCTCTCCACTTTCCCCCATTGTTGCTAACCTTTACATGGAAAAATTTTAGAAGAAAGCCTTACATTCTTATCCCCTGAAACCACTAAGATGGAAACGATACATTGATGATACTAATGTACTTTGGCCCCATGGGAAAGAAGAGATAGATAAATCATTCCATCATCTTAATAATCTATCTGAAGACATTAAATTCATAATGGAAATCGAAGATAATGGAAACATCTGATTCCTATACATACTAATCAACAATAAAGAAGAAGGGAAACTTGGACATTCATTCTATAGAAAAAAGACCCACACCGAAAACTACCTTCACGTCAGTTCCCATCATCACCCCACCCAAAAATTAGGAGTTCTTAACACCTTATCCACAAGATCCATAAGAATTTCAGATAAAGAACACGTAGAACAAGAGAAAAATAACCTTCACAAAGTCTTCAAGTGCATAGGTTACAAAGAAAAAGAGATTAAGAACGCAATAAAGAAATCCCTAGAAAGAGAAAATAATAGACCTCATTTAAGTTTCCTCCACTGGACCACCTTAGTATTTATTAGGGTTCCTCTCTTGTATTTGTCCTAAAGATTTTATGTCCTCAAGATGGATCCTATTGTGGATTTGAAACCTCAACAAACAATAGAGAATATTGTGGTTCTTCTAAATATTTCTGAATATAACTCTCACCACATAAACCTAAACTATCAAACTATGAGATATTCCGACATTCGTTAAATGAAGTGTCGCATTGAGATGTTGATACAAGATTTTTTCGCATTTTGACGTTAATGAAATGTGATGTCACATTGTGACATTCATAAAGGATTTTGTGACATTGCAAGATTCATAAAGGATTTTGTCACATTGCGACATCCATAAAATATTTTGTCACATTGCAACATTCATAAAGGATTTTGTCACATTGCGACATCCATAAAGGATTTTGTCACATTGTGACATTCATCTTGTGACATTAACGACTATGTCAAACTATAGTTTTCATCAAATTTTGTGTCACATCGCCATGTTCATTAAGGATTTGTCGCATTGTGGCATTAATGAAATTTGATGTCACATTGTGATATTCATAAAGGATTTTGTCCCATTATGATATTTATCAAGGGTTATGCTAGATTGTGACATTCCTTAATGGTTATTTTGTATTGTGATGTTTATCTTGTTGTGTTAATGACTATGTGGCATTGCAAAATTCATTAAATGTCATGTCACATTGTGATGTTCATTTTTTGTCACATTATGACATTCATCATATGTGATGTCACATTTTGACATTTATTAAGGATTTTATTGCATTGCAACGTTCATCAAGGTTTTTTTTGGGTTTTGACATTCTTCAATGGTTATGTCATATTGTAACATTCATTTTGGCTTACTTTATAATATGGATATGTTTGATTGTAATGTTCCTGAATGGTTATGTGACATGGTTATGAAACGTGATGTCACATGTGACATTCATAAAGGATTTTGTTACATTGTGACATTGATAGAGGGATATGTGTTATTGCAGCATTCATTTATCGTTATTTTAGATTGCAACATTCATCTTACTATGTTAATGGCTATGTCACATTACAACGTTCAGTAAATGTCATGTCACATTGCAATGCTCATACAAGATTTTGTCACATTTAGCATAATGAAATGTGATGTCACATTGTGACATTCATCTTGTGACGTTAATGACTATGTCACATTGTGAGGCTCATCAAATTTCATGTCAGATTACAATGTTCATTAAGGTTTTGTCACGTAGTGGTGTCAATGAAATGCGATGTCACATTGTGACATTCTTAAAGGGTTTTTTTGCATTGCAAAGTTCATTAAGGGTTATGTTGTCACATTGTCGCATGTGCCATAACCCACATTCCTCAATAGTTATGTTAAATTGTAACTTTAATCTTCACTGACTTATGTAAAATTGTTGTGCTCTGAATCCGAAATGGTTATGTTGCCTTGTGACCGTCATCAAGGCTATCTGACATGAAGTTTAGTTGGATTTTGGTTGGCCATTATTTATTATGGTTGAATATGGTGTTTGATTATGGTTGGATAGGGTTAGTGGTTTAATATTGTTATTAATAGTTATGTCACATTGTATAGGTTATCAAATTTGATGTCGCATTATGACATTCATCAAGGGTTTTTTTTGCATTGCAACATTTTTATAGGGATATGTTGGATTACAACATTTAGACATGGTTATGTCACATTGTGACATTCATCTTGGGTAACTTTATGTCAAATTGTTTCATTTATTAATTGTTATTTTGGATTAAAACATCCATCTTTTCATATTAAATGGCGTCACATTGCAACATTCATCAAATGTCATGTGACATTGTGATGCTCATTAAGGGTTTTTTTCGCATTGTGATGTCACATTATGACATTTATTAAGGGTTTTGTTTGGTTGTGACATTATTCAATAGTTAATTGAGATTTTAACACTCATTTTGGCTTACATTATAATATGGATATTTTTTATTGTGATATTCATCAATGGTTATGTGACATTGAGAAATTAATCTTGGTTGACTTGTGTCTACTTATTACATTTGTGAATGGTTAGGTTGCATTGTGGTGTCGATCAAATGTAATGTCACATTGTCACATTCATAAAGGATTTTGTCACATTGTGACATTCATCGAAGGTTATTTTGGATTGTGACATTACTTCATGTTTATTTTGAATCGCAACATTCATCTTGTCATGTTAATGACTATGTCACATTGCAACATTAATAAAATGTCATGTCACATTGTGATGTTCATTATGGGTTTTATTGCATTGTGACATTAATGAAATGTGATGTAACATTGTGACATTCATAAAGAATTTTTTTAGATTACGACATTCATCTTGCTAAGTTAACAATTATGTCACATTGTGACATTCATAAAAATTTATGTCACATTGCAACATTCGTAAAATGGCATGTCACGTTGCAATGTTCAGTAAGGTTTTGTCACATCGTTGCATTATTGAAATGTTATGTCACATTCTGGCATTCAGTAAGTGTTATGTTAGGTTGTGACATTCTTTCATTTTGGCTTACTTTATGTTAATTTGTTTTGTTCCTTAACTTTATATGTTCATTGCAACGTTCATGAACGATTATGTTGCATGGAGTTTTGTTGACTTTGAAATGCAATATAGTGTAGACTTTGAAATGCAATATAGTGTAGAATTTGGAATGCAACATAGTGTATATTCATTGTAATTGAAATGTAAAAATAATTGTTCATTTTGAACTATATTATTAACATATCTTGCTTCTTCTCATATATTATCTTGATGGTAAAAGGGTGAGATTTCAACTAGTTGAATTTCTCTTTGTTTTCCTTTTATGTTAGAAAGGTGAGATTTCAACAAGTGAGATTTCAATTTGCAAATGGTTGAATTGCTCTTTTTGTTACAAGGGTGAGTTTTCAACTTGGTTATAGTTGATTTTCTCTTTATGTTATTCTTCAAATACATATTATAAAATTACATGCCATTTTCTCTATGTTAAGCTTCAAATACATATTTCTCCAATCGATTATGAATTGTAAAGTGGAATTAAATAAATAAAAACATTTAAAAATAATAAATTTAATATTTTTGATAAGATGAAATTTTTTACTTGATTTATCTATTTAAAATTGGAAAATAAATCAAAATACCAAAATTATTTAATTAAAATTATCATCAACCAATCAAGAAGGATACTCAGGATTCGTAATCTTGGTCAAAACAAATGGCTATTCCTAATCTTTAAAATATTAATAAAGTTAAAGTCTATTCTTAACGTACTAGGAAATTTGGGATTTTTTTTATATCCAAAAAAAATGAGATTTATTTTTATATAAAAAAGTTTTACACTTTTATTCTCATATTTTGTTAAAACATTATTAAAAATATTTTCCATATAATTTTAATTTTTAATTTATTTTTAAGGTCATGTCTAAGCCCGACACCAAATCGTTGTATGAGACTTTTTTGTTTGTGGGACAAGAGACCCCCTTCGCACAACAATTTAAGTGTTGTTAAAGTTTACGGAGATATATATACCCTACTTGTTGGCACAGGGGCAGACCCAGGGTTCAACGCTTCAACAGTGCACCAAAAAAACTCTAACTACCGGCCCTTTCGGCAACACATGCAAAGCAGATGAAATCTCACCCAAGGTAGAGTCAGGGGTGTTTGCAGGACTCAAATGTCTGCAACCTTAGCTGGGACACAGATCTGTGATTCTAGTATTTAACAAGCACTTAGCAGTAAACCTTCATCAATATTCAGTTCTTAGTAACAACACAAGCAAACCCTAATTACATAGCATCATAGTATTCAACCAGATCCATATCAAATAACACTTAGCGTAAAAGGAACATGTCAGATCTAACAGATTCAAGCACTAAGAACATTCACATAGGTCAGATCTAACATCCATGTACGTCGTTAGTACAAAGAATAAACATATATATCTATCAAAACACTTAGCAAGTAAAGACATAAAAACATCAACACATCGCACAAATCAGAGAAACAAAACATATACGTGGTTCACACCCACCCTGGGGCTACGTCCACCAAATCTTCTTATTTATTGTCTTCAGTCAAGCTTCTTACAGGCACATAGCATCAAGATCCTACTCCATAGAAGACAAGATAGCTGTGCGCACTCCGTCGGATCCTCCTTCTTCGAGCTAGAGTACATCACCAAGCCTTCTTACAATTACTTGCACATAGCTCTGCAAGTATCACATAGTATGCACAAAGCATCTACAATCCATACTTAGCACTTAGCCCAATATCACACAGATATGCATATGCCTATGCCTACATTGCCTAAACATCTATTTATACTTTTCAAAATAAGCCTAAACATGGGTAAACCCATGGGCTGACATTCCCATACCCATTACATAATCCCAAATCCCAAAAAGGATCCAAAAAGGGGCTGAGATCCGCGATCTCTGCTTCATCTTGAGCTCTACCTTCGAAAACCTGTCGAAGTCCCAAAATAGGTCAAACTTGACCAAGGATCTCCCAAAACTTGGTCAAGGGCCAACAGGCCCCCAACACTCACCTATGACTCGTCCCGAGTTACTTTGATCTGGGTAGTTCTGCTTTGAAAGCCTCGAGCTTGGATCGATATGCTTCGACTTGTTGTTGTGCTACAACCTCATGTTCTACAAACTCTTGGATGATTGCATCGTTCATGGGTCCTTCTAGGCGTTGTTCTATTGTAGCAACAACCTGCTCTAGTTCTGATCCTCGATTTTCGACCTCTGTGAACAATTGGTAAGCCTTATATTATATAGGTTGGAGCCTCTGATTTACTTCCATAACTTTGATCTCGATAGTGTGGATATGATGTTGGGCGGTTCATTGTTCCTGGGATCTCTTCATTTGTTCTACAGCTGACAGTGGATTCAACTACACCTGTATCATTTCGGATTGATACTTCGCCTCTTGGAGCTGTGACTCCAGTGTCTTCAATTCTGGATTCTCAGTGAGTTGCTCATAGATCTGCACACTACGATCAATGAGTTTCTTACATTCCATAGAAATGGATTTTACTCTCTCAACTTCGCTTCAAGCAGTTTCTTCTCTTTGATCCCTTACTTCTTGTAGATTCTCGGGAACTGTGTGGAGCTCTAAGTCTGCTATGTGTTGTTGTAGTTGTTGGATAGCATCTGTGAGATGCTCTACTTGCTGCGTGACTCAATCCTCTACCTTTATTTCTAAGATTGTCATAGAGCAAAGTGCTTTGCTAACCGCTTCTTTCACTTCGATTTGCTCGACGGGAAACTTTTATTTTTCTTGCTACATCTGTGCTTTTTCTTCATCGAAATTCGCTTGGAGAGCAATCTTTTCATGTTTTGCAGCTTGGCGTTGTTCTACAAGTACTCCTTGTACTTGTGTCAAAGCCTGGGTGGCTGGTTCTATTTCTTCTTGTGCTCATCAGAGACGAGCTTCAATTGCATTTGTGAGTTGGTAGAGTTGAGTTGGCTCATCCCCCAACTCTTGTTCTCTTGATGGCAGGGGCACAGTGGAGACTGCACAACTGGACTGAAGAGCTTGTTGTACGTCGTGGAGTTGTACTTCAATTCTACCATACATTGTTTCATGCTTGGATTCTTGTTTCTCCATGATTTCCAACAAATCATCGTTGAGGGTTATTATGATGAAATCAAAATCATCAATGGTCAGCATGGTCTTCATATTGGTCTGATTTCTTCTGGGAAGAAGGTTTCGGGGGAGAAAATTTCCTCTTCTTCAAGGGATCAGTCTCATCTCTCGATGGTGTTACTTCTCCTTTCTTTTGTTTAGCTTCTGTTCCTGTTATCTATTTTCCATCATCATCATCTCCTCGTTTAGCTGATATGGAAGAAGTATTCTCTGAGGAGCTGCTTAATTCTTGAACCTCTTCAGTGTTCTTTGTCCTGCGGGGTCCAGGGGTATCATGTGCAGTGTCTGGGCTGTCAAGGTCGAACATATCGGTGGGGTTGGCAGGGATAAGGAGATAAGTGGACCATTCCTTAGTGATATCCTCAAGGTCTTATTATGTAAGTTTATTATATGACTGGAGCTGCTCTTTATGTTCATCTGCTCGTGTTGTAATGCAGATGAAGTGTCGATCTACACTAAACTTCATTAGGGTTCGAAACCTGTGTAGGGTGTTCGGAGTCATGTGAGGCTCATCTTGGATGTCTCTCTTTAGCTAGAGGTAATATGTATGAAACACAAAATTCAACTGTCACAGTTTTTTCATATCACTAGAATACCAAAGGGTAGCAAACTTCGCAGCAAGCGTTTCAAATGACTCTATGTCTGGGAAGGTGGAACCTTCCAGCATCTTCCAGGCAACAAATGCAATGAGGATTAGAAGCCAACTTAAATGAAATTCATAACCCTGATCCTATGCTTCTCAACAGTCTAGTTCCAACTGGTTAACTAGGTACTTTGCCCAATTCATTTGTAGGCTTTCGCACACTTTTCTGCGAGGTCAACGACAAAGCCGGTGACCTACGTAGGTTGGTTCTTCCTTAATAAATTTCCATCTATTAGTTGACATGATAGGTGCACTGTGCCACTCTGGATGGAAGCTACCTTGTAGCCTCTTGTTCCCTTCTCAACATCGTCGTAAGTGTCCTTAATCCTCTATGCTAGTGCGCGATCTTTGGCTTTTCCTCGATAAAACTCCTATGGGTCGAGTCCTTGCATACTTAGTCCTATGATCCTGTGGATCAGCGTTGGGTCAACTGTAATGTAGTTGTATAGCCATAAGTAACTGCCATGGTAACACGATAGTAGCATCTTGACACATGCGTTGACTTCCTAGTAACGTCCGAAGTATGGGATCTTCATGACATTCAGTAGCGTGGCCTGCGCGAGGTTATGGGTCCACGACTGAGGGATGATATTCGATTTCTTCCCTTTTTTACTAGTTAGGTACTTGTATGGGGTGAGCATACCATAGATCTTGCGATCTTCGAGGTAGAAGTCATTGAACTTCAACGTTGTGATCTTGTTCTAGTCTGCACGAACTGTGTATCCCCTTTAGGAGGTACGCAGTAACTATGGTGTACTTGAAATATCTTTGTACACTATCATGATTCACCATGCCAGCAAGATGTGGGATGTAATCGAGAAATATGGTTGGAATCAACTTCGCATTAGCTAGGTCATCTTTGTGCTTGGTTCTCTTTTCTGCTGATGGTCGGGATGGTCTAGCTCCGCGAGCAGTCAATGGAGAGGCTTGTACCATTCTCATCAATGACGCTTGTACACCTGCAGACATTGACATGACTCTTTCAGTCATGAGGTCATTCAGAACTTCTTAGACAATTTTCTCTATAGCGCTGAACTCGTCCTACATACACACTCGGGGTTGGAAATATCGGATTCAAGGAGTCACTGAGACATTGCAATGGGATAGGGGGCAATAGTGCAATAATCATTGTGTAAAATCAACGAGCCTGTGGGCTCAGATTCACAGTTAGCAAAAGTGTTCTCGGTGCATGGCGCGATGAGATAAATAGATAACTTGGCAATGGATCTCTTGCATCAGGCAATAAGCCTTCATTAAATATGTTATGTCTGTTACGGCGCAGTCCAACAGTCTGGTGGTGAACCATGAATGCCTTTCTACCCGTTCGGAGGGTCGCTCGAACGGTTATATTGTTCCCAACGACTATATTGCTTCTCCATGGTGAAGTGCCATGTGACGCAGTTTTGTTATCCCGATGAAGCTCCAATTTTGCAAATTTTCCTTCTGTGAAGTTCCCTCTGGGACCTTCTGTAACTTTTTGATCTTAGCTCTCTTCTTACTTAGCTTTATGGCCTTCTTTTCAGTGATCTTCGCCTCGGTATTTTATTTTCCATTCTGATTCTTATCTTCTTTGGGCATAGTTACTTCGCGTTGTTGAGATTCTTTCCTAGAATTTAGGGATAATACTTCATCTGTATCTGGAATAGGTACTTCAATCTTCTGTGGGTCTTCTAGTTTTCTTGCAACTTCGACATCTGGGTCTTTGGTTTTAAATAGCTTCGATCAGTTCTCATGTTCTTCAATCAAGTGTGCAATCCTTCTAGTCATGAAATCTTTTAACTCTTGCTTCTTCTGATCTAAAACTTCTTCTTCTTCTTTCCTTCTAGCCTGATATCTTTCAATCCAAGGTTTTCATATTAACATGGTAAATGGGAAATTGTTCTCAATAAATTTAACAATCTCAAAATCCTCTTCTGTTGAAGTCCCATTAGAATTCATAGGTATCTAGGTGAGCTTTCCACATAGGTTTATCATATTTCCTCTAAATAACCCTATTCCTCCCAATGAAGGAGTCATAGTGGGATTTCCTAGAAGTTCCCAAGTTCTTTTTTTCATGATCTTCACCTGTGTTTCCTCATCCAGAACACAATCAATGTCGAAGTCTCCTATTCTTGCTTCGATGCATGCTTTTTCTTTAAAGACCTCTGATAAACTGACATGTCGGTGGTCATTCAAGATTTCTTTTATCTGTATCAATACTTTCTC
>JASDQU010104356.1:43222-53364 GCA_032191745.1 Picea mariana | reverse complement strand
GATATTTTTCCCCTGGAAAACCACCATATTCTATATTCATTCATACCCATACGTTGTTTATAATATAGATATAGGATCTAGTGGAATTCAAAACCCTAACCCAATGACCTGGATTAGTGAACAACCCTAATTCCTTAACCAGAAATAGACAACTGTAATATCCCCAAGGACGAGCCTTAGTTGTATTTATGAATAGTAACATGTTTTGTAGGCTGGTGAGCCAAGAAATTATAAGTTGATAGGCTTAAGTGTTTATGAGGTCGGTGATCCTAGGTGTTAAAGGCCAGGAGCTTGTTTTGTACATGTAAATATTCATATTATTAATATAAAAACATCGTTGTGTGTAGACCGACCACGAAGAAAGAGTATGGGGGACTAAGCTCCACTAGGTGGGGTAAGGGAGAGGTGGTTGAGAGGCTGGAAATTTTGATAGAAGGATATGATTATATACTAATTTCCTTTGGGAAGAGGGAATGACTTCCAAATGGAAAGGAACATGCTTCATGAGCGACATGTGTCAGCTTAGGCACATGCATTTTTAAGTGTGAATTCTTTTTGTTTGGGGGTGAGGACTCATGGAGGTTCAAGGAAACATAGTTGGATCTCACGCTCTCACCATTCTCACCATTCTTTGACCAATCGAACACCTTTATCCTGACAAGTTCACTCACGCACTGAGAAAGCACACATCCAGGCATTTTCGTCATTGTTGAAGCTGTGGCCATCGTGAACCTCTATAACTTACACACACTGGTATTTTGTTGAGTCGTACTTTGCCTTACCTGAGTTTTTTTTTTCCTCCTCTCTTTCCCATTTGTCTTAGGAGCTTGATAGAAGAAACAGGTTGTAAGGCCTGTGGTTTGCAAAGGCAGGTTGTCAGGCCTGTGAGCAACTCTCTCCAGGTGAGAGAGTGTGTTGAGGAAGTGAATTCTTCTGGAGGGAATCTGGTAACAACTACATAGCTCTGAGAGTTCCTGTATGGTCTGTTGGTAAATCCCCAAAAGGGAGGTGGAGCATCCAATGAAATGTGTGACAATGAAGGTGTATACTCCTGGGGTGGGACATGCATGTGGGGAATGAGAGTCTTTGAGAAGTGTGCGTAAGTGGCTCCTAAAAGAATCCTTCCTGTTGAACTTTGTGACATTCTTGTTATCCTTGCCAAGCCTAGGAATCCCTTTCCCGGTGGAGTTTAGTCCTAGCTCAGGGGTGACCCACTACTAAGAGTGATGAGCAGTGTGGTCTAAGGCTGGGAGGTTTGTGGAAGGTTTGCATGTAGTCGGTGGTCTTCACAATCCAAGGATAAGTACCAATTTTGTGTTTAATGATGTATGTTGTGCATGTCTGTGATTCTTACAATGTTATCATATGCTTTCATTGCATGTATGATTTACGGTCAATTTCACATGAGGTAGTATGGTAGTAGTATATTTTATTGCCTTTTATTTCATTAGAAATGCATGTAATATATACATACTCTGGGATGAACAATTAACCTACTATCAGAGCTTAGTAGTCTATTGGTGGTGTTACATGGTCTGACCTAGGTGGTCGAGGCTGCCACAAAATGGTATTACAGTGAAATTCCGCAGTGACGTTGCTCGGTCTATTGGTGGTTGGGAACATTACAAATTGGTATCAAAGCTAAGAGATATGTCCAAGAAGTGGTGTTGCCCGACCTGTTGGTGGTTGGGAACATTACAAAAACCAACGAAAAAAACCATGTGTCAAAAAAATTCCCAACAACGGACAAAAAAATTGAGGTGACACAAAAATGAGGCAAAAAATGTGACATGTTTCCCGAGGAAAAAAAAAATTCTCAAACCCCCTCGCGCACCCGATGGAAAGAATATAACACATACCCAACAATATCCAAGTTGATGACATGTTTGTTCTCTAAATAATTGTGTCAACTACACAGAAATCAACACAATAAAAGAGTCAAGTTTTGAAAGAGAGTGGCAGTTGTAAAAGAGTGTGTGCACCTCTAGCATTCTCAAAGTCATTCCATTAAGGGTCACTCTCAATTAGTTTTTCAAATAGGATCCTTCTAGGATGAGTGTGACACTCTTGGGAGGATTCTCCAAGAATATTCGAACATGAATAATATATAAATACAAACATTATGGAATATTTCATTAACTTTATTTGAAATAAAGTTTATGTTTCCCATATGAAGGGCTTCTCATTTGTAGAAAGCCACTAGTTTCCCTACTTCACTTTCTTGGGAGGATTTATCAACACCAATTTCACTTCAATTTGTAGAGAAATAGAAGAGAAGAGTATTAGAAGGACGAACTAAGTGAAGAGGAGGTTAGAGAGTTAATTTATTCCTAGAGCCATTGGTTTCCCATTTGTAAATCATCTCCCCATTCATTTAATAGAATATAGTTCATTCTCCCTATGACATTGAGTGTACTATGTGTTCATTTTCTCAATTTATTGTAGTTCATGCATGCTAATAGATTCAGTATATTGTATGATGTTGTTTATGTAATTATTCCATTGGTTTCATGATCTATGCAAGGTATGTGTTGTGTATTTGAGTATAGATGCTTGGAGTGTTTTAGAGAGCTCATTGCTCCCCTCTCTTAGTTGGCTATAGACTCACAGGAGATAGTTAGAAAAGGACTTGAAGTGTGAGTTATTATCCTCCACCCTTATTTGTTCCCCCGAAATCCATTGGAAATGTTTTCATAATAAGGCTCTAACAACCTTATAGAGAAGGACTTGGCCACTAACCTCATACCACTCTTCCCGTAACAAAAGGTTGACTCCACTAGCAATGTTTCCAACATTTCATAAAGTTTTTAGAATCCTTTAGTTGGATTAGGTTGAATCTCTCTTTTTCTCACTTAATATATATTTTGAAGGTAGGTGTGACTATATCAATAATATTTAGGCTATCACAAGACTCGGTGCTCATTCCTACAGCCTATAGCATAGGACAATTGATTTTTTTTTTGAAAAAATCTAGGTATAGGACATCAATGTAGTTTTGTTTGATTTTTCTACATCTCGACTAGATTATCAGGGATATTTCAACATTGAGAGACTCTTTTTGTGGTCTAAAATCCCACATCTAGTTACTTACACCCACCCATAGGTCCAACCATCTAGTAGCCCATTTTACAAGTTATTTTCACTACATATTTCTTGTTGTGAGGGTTAACCACTCTAATTACTTAGCCTTAATTATTCATTTTCATGGTAGCATCTTCTTTTGACATTGTTGCAACTTAGTAAGTTTATTTGAGGCACACTGTGTTTTGTAAGGCCTTTAGTCCACACCACTTAGTGACCTAGGTGAATCATAAATGGAAGAAGGTTTCTCTACTTATTTTGTTTCTATGAAAGAACATTTTTAACTTCAATCAATATTTTGTCACTTTCCAAAGTACTTTCAATTTTTTGTAGAAACAATCTTTCAATTACAATGCAAGCTCCATATACACCACAATGCACACATACATGCCTATACACTGCTACTTGTTCATACCAACCAAGCATGAGATAGTTAAAATATATATATTATCATAAATAACCTCAAACGCTAAAGGCATTTTAAGGAAGATTTTCACTGTAAAATCAAAACCCCTTAATTAAATCAAGTTAAATAGCAATTTTGAATAAATTAGTTTATGACCTCCTCTGCCATCCAACAAGAGGGTGTGGAAAACACATGTGTCACAAATCTGAGAGTTTTTCATAAAAAAATTAGTTTCATAATCCCAAATTGTGTGACATTTCCTTGCCTCAACCACAGGGGTCTGACCAACCTACACCTACTGAAACCAAATTATGCCTCTTTAATTAAGTTTTACCAATAACTACGCCTTAATCTATAGTTTTTTCATATGTGCAACCAATTTCTCTAACAATAGGCACAAGTCAAACCATGGCCACAAATTATCCTAGTAGTACTTTTACACTTATCCAATTTTCAGCAATACTTACCCAATCAAGATAATGCAAGGAACAATAACATCCAACAATCACAAAGAAACCACAACACAGATATATGGGCAGCACCCGAGGTAGATTCCCTAACTTTATTGATATGAATAATGTTACAAAGATACAATAAGAGAGTGTGACCAAATGCCTATGGTTCTTTTATAGACTGTAATTTTCCAAGGCACACTACCTACAACACTTTTCAATCTAGCCCCTGGGCCCTAAAGAGTCTAAAAGCATAACTATTGCAAGTCGTGTCTCTTCAATAATTAACTTAGTCAGTGCCTGAGTTGTCTATTATGCCAACCCTAGACTTAGCACAACCACAAACCTACATGGTCACCCTTATATGAATGAGTGCTTCCATGAACAACTTTGCACAAAGGAGGCATCATCTTTATATAGTGGATGATTGCTTACATTTTCCTTCTTCTAAGGTTTCTTCCAATCCACTCCACATCCAAAGAGGACATAATGTGCAATTTTTCTACCAACTATGGAATGCTTAACCCCTTGGGTCTACACATCTAGATTGTGCACCCAAGGAATCCCAATCTCACATAAAGGAAACTTATGATTATTCACCTCTCTATCCAATGACCAAGAAAGCATTGTCTAGCCTTGCTACCTTCTACCAAAACCTTCCACGCCTACTTTAACTAATCATACAAGGGTTCCTATTGTCATATACTAGAAAGGCCTTACATCCTTCCCCACTGAATTTGTAGTTTTCTTGGCAATGTCCAAACAATAGTTATCTAAGTGATCAAAAATTATGCTTCTCTAATTCTTGGATCTTATATTCATACTTCTACAGTGCTTCTTTACTTTCCCAATTGTTCTTATCTTTAGGTCTATCTTTCCATCTAAAAAAAAGTACTCTTTTCTTCAACTCTTATTGAAGTGGGTAGTCATATGTTCTAGTATCTTGTCCACTTCTAGTTATGGTATGTATATGATCAATGCAGGGGATTTGGATGGAAAAACTCTACTAGGATTTCCGTCATCATCCTACAAGGATTCAACTGAATGATATAGAAAACTAGATGGTGTTCTCTCATATGTTTCAATAGCTCAAATTTGTAAGAAATACTTCTAATCTTCTCAATTACTTTGAATGGTCCTTCAAACTGCCATAGCAAAGAATCAAACATGCCACTTAGAGGCTTGAAATACTCTATGCCAAATTTAAGTAAGACCACGCCACCAACTTAAAAATATACCTCCCTTCTACCATGATCTACCCAACGCTTCATCCTTTTAGCTACATTTATCAACTAAATGCAAGCCATATCCTATCTATTGAACTCCAAGTTTTATGGGTTGCGCCAATAGTAGACTTGTAGAACTATGTGGGTTGCCAATGGTTGTTGTCCATTTCCCAACTTAAATGGATTGTACCTTGTTTTGGAACTCTTTTTGATGTTGTAATTGAATTGGGATACATCCAACAACTCTTGCTAGTCTGCTTAGATTTCATGAAAAAAATTCGTTAGGTAATTCTCCAAAAGGCCATTGATATGTTTTTTCTTCCCATCGATCTGTGGATGATAACTTGAACTCATTAGAAACTTGGTTCCAACAATCTTGGACAACTCTATCCAAAATCGCTCTATGAACGTTGTATCTTTGTCCAAGATAATGTTCAATCAAATACCCTAGTATTTCAAAACATTCTTAAAGAACATCTTCTCAACCTCTTATGTTACAAAAGGACCTTCATTTGAACAAAGATTGCATACTTGGAAAATTTGTCAACAACCACCAAAATACCAATATAACCTTGTGAAATAGGAAGCTAATTGATGAATTCCATTGAGATGCTTGTTGAAGATCTCTTTGGTATTAGCAAAGGTTGGATTGGGTTGGCTTGTATTTTTGTGTTTGCCTTGTCTTGTTGTCACACAAGACATTTCAATTTTCTAGAAATAATCCTCCATGTCTTGTTGCATACATTCCTAGCAGTAACCACATTGCACCAATTCCAATATCCTTCACTATCCTAGGTGGGATACCTAAAGCATATCATGGAATTTCCTCAAGAGTTCAGTCTGAAGGTTAGATGACTTAGGCACATGGATGAAATCAAAAAACTACAGAAATCCATTGTCCATAAAAAAATTCCTTGTCTTTCCTTCCTTAAATTGCTTCAAGATGATCAAAGTTGTGGGATCCTTCTATAACCCCTCTGTGATCTTCTCTTGCAAGTTTTATAAACCTACATTTGACTTCCCATAGGCATTGAAAAATCATCCTCATTTAAGGCTATAAGTTGCACCTTCCTACTCAAGGCATCTATTGGTATGATTAGCATGCATAATCGATACTTGATGGTGATTTCAAACTCTTCCAAGAAGTCATGCCACAATTCCTACTTAGGTGACAACTTTGGTTGAGTGGAAAAATAACTTGTTGCCACATTCTCTATCTTCGCAATGAATGTCTTTCTTAACAAGTAGTGTTTGCATGCTTCTAGGCAATGTACAACTATGGCCATCTCTTTCTCATTAACAAGGTACCCTTGTTCATGATCTTACAGTTTTATGTTGTCATTGGCCACTGGATGACCTTCCTGTGACAAAACTCCTCCAATGGAAAATTATGAAGCATTTTTCTACGCTTCATATGACTAGTCAAATTATGGTAGCTTTAACATAGGTTCCATCACAAATCTATGCTTCAATTTAGAGAATGCTACCTGACATTTATATGTCCAATTCCATGGTCTATTCTTCTTCAACAAGTCATTGTGTGGTGCCAAAATCTTAGAGTAGCCTTCAATAAATCTATGGTAGTAATTATCCAAACCAAGGAAACTCCTTACCTCATGAATTTTTCTCAGTTCCTCTGAATCCTCAATTTCCCTTATCTTTGTAAGATCCATGTAGATGAATCCTTGTCCAATCCATGGCCCACTAATGGAATTTTAGTCTAACCAAAGACAAACTTGAACTTATTCAAGTATAACTAATCTTTCCTTAGTACCTCAAAGGCTTCTACGAAATGCCTCTTCTAATATTCCATGTTCTCACTAAACACCATAATGTCATCCCAACAAACAACCATTGACTTTTCCAACAATGGCATGAACACATCGTTCATCAAGGTATGAAAGGTATAAAGATCACTACGCAACTCAGAGAACAATAAACTCAAAACTGGCATACCTTACCACATAGGCTATCTTCAAATCATCTTTGTATGCAATCCTCACTTGGTAGTATCCCTTCCTCAAGTCTAACTTTTAGAAAAAAATTGTCTTAGACAACTTGTCAAAACAATTCACTGCCAAAGGTAAGGGGTATTGATTCTTGATGGTCTACTTGTTTAATGCATGATATTCCAAGCACATCCTTAATTCTAGTATGTCCTTCTTCTTTTGGAATAGGAATGGTGCACCATACAAGGAACTACAAATATTGATAAAGCCAACTCGATGAGCTCAGTCAACAATCACTTCAATTATTTTAACTCAAGTATAAAAGGTTGATAAGGATCCCTAGAAAGAGGATGCAACCCTAATTCCAACTCAATATGATGGTCAATAGTGTGTCTAGGTAGGATAACTTTAAGAAAATACTCAATCGTTATGTCTACAAATGCATCCAACACATTGGAAAGTGTTGGTAGAATATGTGTACCCACTCTACCCTCATCCACTTCTCTAATCACTATGATAACATAAAGATAAGAATTTGGACACCAAGTCATCCTCTTCATGATCAGTGCAAAAGCAATCCACCTTTCTATCTAGTCTCCTTGATGTAAAGCACACAACATAAGTCTTCTATCCACCAAGTATCACCAACTTATTTGAAAATGGCATGAGAACTAATTGAGTTACCCTTAGGAATTCCTACTCAAGGATGAATTCAAAGTTATCCATATGTAATACTATGAATTTTTCATGTTTTTTTCCATTTATCCAACTAAATGTGGACTACAAATGCCACCAAAACTAATGTATTAGCCTTAGAATTGACCACCTTAACTGAAGCATTATACAATCCAACTCTAAGTCTAATTTCACTTGAAAATCCTTCTTCAAGAAGTTTTGTGAGGCACTGAAATCTAACAATGCCTACACCATTGTTCCATTAACAATCAAGTTCACATAACAAAGTTATTTATGATATGACCTTGTTTTATATCTCAAGAACATATTCTTTGCAAAGGGTCATCTAAGGAGGGTTTCTCTCTTTTATCTACCACAAAATCCAACTACACACAACTTATGTAATACCCTTGTTTCCTCCAGTTTGTAAATATAACTGTTGAGTCCCTATTTTAACATAGATAATGCCCTATCTTACCCTGTATCTAAGTCCTTTTTGCCTATGATATAAGCCTATACTGGACTATTCCCTCCCAAAACACATACCTCATAGCTGTGTTCATGTTCACAAGAGGTAATTGATGATTTAAAGCATGTTTGTTTAACTTTCTTAAATTAATTCGATTAAAGTGTTTTATTTTGTATAGTCCTAATGGTTTGATTCATGAGCAGTCTATCCAGCACTACCAAACACCGTGAAACCTGGTACCAAATCCATTCTGGTACCCAAGGAAGTTTTGATCTGGTACCAAATCCATTCCAGTACCAAGTTGTGCACTATTTTGGTACTACCTACTCTGCACCCATTCCGATACCAGACTCACGACTGTGTGCAATCTAGTACCAGAACCTCTGTTTCCAGAATGCGCCAGTTGGACCATAATGATGGTGAAGATTTCGAGAACATAGTTGAATAGAAGCACCCAAATCAGTTTTCAAGTTGCAAGAGACTCCATCGCTCATGCACTTTGTGTCATGAGGATGGAGTCGATTCCTAAAAATTCGATGTAAATCTTAAATTGTAAAACTTCTCAAACTGTTTAATGCTTATCCATAGATATTGATAGTATCATCTTACCTTATATAAGGAATGTTGTATAGATGATAGGGGGTGATAATAGTGAATGTAACGAAGTATACTGTCCGAACCAGACGATACCTATCGTTTGTATGTATGAATTAAAAGATTGTTGATCCAATTTACTAGTTTAACTAATGTAGAAGATCTTTTATGCCAATTTTTGAATGTGAGTGAAAAGATTTAGTCTGTTACTTTCTTAAGAGGTTCCTTGTTGGTTCGAAAAGGGCCCACTGTCGCAACTAAGGTAAACCTCCTTGTATACGTTCTGTGTGTTTGTGTGGATATTTTATAGCAGTGTGTGTGTGATTGATCTTTAATTTATTTTCGGAGTTTCAACATTGAGTTAATCGTTTTTGGATTGGTGTGAATAAGCATGTGTTAGATCGAATAGACATTTCATTCTCGGATGTTGAAGATGGCTATTTAATTATTTGAAGCGTGGGCTGATATATTGAGTTTATGATTGCAGTAGATTTAGTGTATCAAGGAATCAAAAGACTTTATATCTCATCTTCATGCTCTGTAATTAAGTCTCTCAGTTATACTAGATATTCCTTGTGCTAGTTTGATTCGGTTTTGATTTCAAGAGTGATTGGAATTGATTGCTAGTTACTATTTTGATTGCTATAGGAGATAAGCTTCTTAAGTTCATCCCTTTAATTCATGAGCCTGAAATGAATGGACTTGTTTCTTTAGGACAACATCTCTTTGATTGATTGTTTGTTTAATTTTCATTATCTATTTTCTCTTCTAAGTTCAAAGCTATTTTAAGTATTTAGAAATCTTAGAAACAAAGCTTTTATGTTATTAATTATTTCCTATATGCAATAGATTTAGGTAGGTTACCTATTCTCGGCATATATAGTGCAACAACTCTTTTGATTATGAATCCCGGATTGACATTTCAATGAGTGTGAGATATATATATATATATTGAACATATTTATACACCAACATTTTGGCGCCGTTGTTGGGGAGTTGTAAATGACAATAGGTATAATTTTGAGTTTTTGATTGGTTTGATGAAGTATTGGATTGGATTTGAGGATAATATGAGGGTGGAGTGAAGATGGTAAGACGAAAGGTAAGAACCTGCGCATCCACTTTGGTGGGGTTGCTCCAAAGTTAGGCTGTCCTCCTACCTTTAATCAGGAATCTGCGGTTTTCATTCATTCCAATAAAATTTCTTTTATGAGTAGGTATAGGGATAATAAAGGTATATTTATTGCTCCTAAAATCTCAGAAAATGTAGAAAAGAAAACAACAACAACC
>JASDQU010104356.1:30143-42798 GCA_032191745.1 Picea mariana | reverse complement strand
CAAAGGCAACAATTGCAACAATAGCAAAGGGCACTAAATCTGAAGCCATTGTTCATATTGAAGACACAAGACAACAAGAAAGAGAGGAAGCACTGGTGAACCCATCCAAGGGAGAAACTGGAAAAGAAGCAAAGGTAGTAATAAAAGAGGTTGCATCTGTTGTTGGAAGGCCACACAAAACCTTAGAGCAACTAGAGATACCAAGTAACCCAGTGGTGGAACCATCACTTAGTGGAGAAAATTCACCACCTCCCTACAGGTTGTTTGGAGACATGGCAGAAGAAGAGGGAAACATAACTAATGAAATAGAGACATTTGGATTCCCCATACTAGATATTGCTAAAGACGTTGTTATGAAGAACATTCCATTATCTTCACTTCCGCATTTCTGAGGTATGTCGACAGAAGACCCTGAATTTGAATTTGACATATTGTGTAGGAGCTATAACTACATAGATAATGCTCAAAAATTAAAACTTTTCCCAGCTACACTAAAAGATTCAGCACTAAGGTGGTTCATGAGCTTAGGGGAACACACCATTTTGTCTTAGGATGGTATGAAGGAGACCTTCCTCCAGAAATACCAAGATTACTGTAGACCTAGGGATGCTAGGAATGATATATTCAAAATGAAGCAATCTCAAGAAGAGAGCTTAGAAGACTACCTAGAAATTTTCTTATACAATTACCAAAAAACTAAGCAGATTTCCTTAGATACAGCTACAGTGAGGACTGTCTTTCTAAAGGGTGTGAGGGATGATTACATTTAAGTGTTAAACCTCATGAATTCTATGGACATATACCAAAATCCATTTGCAAACATAGCAGAGTATTGTAAAAGATACTCTCGCAATCAAGCTAAAACGGGGAAAAGGTATAAGGGACCCTACCAACAAAATTGTTAAACCCACGTCCGGAGGTGTCAGTAGGATTGAACTAGGAAATCTATTAGAAAACTTTAAAACAGATATCCTAAACACCATTAGTTCCCAACTAGATACCATGAAAATTAAAAGAAAACAAGAGGAAGAAAATGTTGCATTAGCAATTTTCTGTCATCAGTGTAGGAGGAAACGCCCTAAAAAAGAATGCCCCCTTAATGTTATTGAAATATGTGGTCTCTGTACAAAGGACCATCCTACTAACGAATGCCATTCTCTACCTAGAATCAAGGCCATGTTCAAGGGAGGAGGAGAACCTAAGACATCCTACCCCCCTAGGAGACCATGGAGACAACAAAACCCCAGCATGTTTGCAGACCCAGTTACACAATACCCCCAATAGCAATGGGTACCCCCCATGTCTTATCCTCAGTGGTTGACACAAACAAAACCTTGGCAACAAGGCTGGAGAGGACCTATATATGGGAATGCTCCCTTCCAACCAACAATTTTTCCCACCTATCCACAATATCCTTCGAATATTTCACAGCTGCTCCCAGGATTTAACCCCCCTTCTCTTCTTCCACCCCCACAATTACAGAAACAACTCACACTACCCATGAACCCAAATATGCAGCAACCAATGCAATTTACACCCATCCAAAACCCTCCTCGGCCTACCCCTATTCTTGCACAACCTATCCCTAACCCAAATAACAGGCCAACACAACCTATACAAAACATTGAAGTACAAACCTTCCCTACATATGTAATAACGCCATCTCCATTTAATAGAATTCAATTAAGATCGGGAAGGGTTGTAAACAAAACAAATCCCACTATGGTCATCCAAGAAGAACAAGCACATAATTACACAAATCAAGAAGAACACATAGATGTCCAAAGAGAAGAACAGATGACTAATCCATTGAAGGAAGAAAGAAACACTCCAGTGCAACAAGAAATTCCTTTTCCCAACTCCCTTGTAGCAGAAACACCTCATAAAATGAATCCTCGTTACCCAAAAAGGTTGCTCGTAAAGAAAACCGAGGAACCTCTAGAACATAATCTAGAGACTAGACTCCGAAACATATGTGTAAATATCCCACTACTATAGGCCATTAAATACATACCTATCTATGATAAAATTGTAAGGAACATTTGCAGTAAAAATCCAGGGAGAAAGAGGAAGGAACCTCTTGTCATGCGAGTGGTAGGACAATTATCCAAATTTATAACAGAAATGCCATCTAAGTATAGTGATCCAGGGAACCCAGTGGTAACCATAGAAATCAATGGTGTTTCCTTACCTAACACATTGATTTATCTAGGGGCAGCAATAAATGTGATGTCAGTAAACACTATGAAAACACTACAACTAGATCACCTAAGACCAACACAAACCTTGTTGGAGTTTGCAGATAAATCAGTCATCACCCCAGCAAGAAGTTTAGATGATATAACAGTGACATTGGCCTCATGGAAATATCTTGTGGATTTCTTAGTAATCCATCCCAAATCCCCCAAACCAGGACACCCAGTGGTACTCAGCCAACCTTGGTTGGCCACTGCTGATGCATTCATCAGTTGTCGATCTAGAGAAATGACAATTTTTTGGAGAAATGACAATTTTCAATGGCACTCAAAGTCAGAAACTTATCCTTTTTCCCCGTGCCCAACCATCCACTGAAGTTCCTCTCTAGTTGGAGAATCCCTATGGGGAGGAGGACTATACTCAGCCCTTGTTGACACTTGAACAAGTAAAAAGAGTACAAGAGCACTATGAAGAACATATCCTAAGTCTATTCTTGGTTGCTTCGGCATGCATTAACTATCCTCAATCTTTCCCTAACTACACATACATATTTAGCCATGAATTTCAAGAAATTTGGCACCATTCCACTTCTATAGTAGCCATTGTTTCACAAGTAGAGGAAGGGAAAGAATTAGTTGTTCAAGCTGTTGAAATCAGTCCTGGAAAGTCCTTATATATCTATGATAGCCTAGAAATAGATCAACAACAAAAGTTGATACAAATGATTCAAGGGCAATCTGATGTGTTTGAATGGGATTACTCTGACATGAAATGGATCCACCTAGACACCTGTATGCATCATATTTACACTAACAATCATATCAGACTTGTCAAACAGCCCCAAAGAAGAATGAACCTAGCCTTGAAAGATATAGTAAAAGAAGAACTCCAAAAACTCCTACAAACCAATTTCATTTACCCTATATCAGATAGCAAGTGGGTCTCCCCATTAGTTATTGTACCAAAGAAAAACGGGAAATGGAGGATTTGTGTGGACTTTCGAGAATTAAACAAGGCTAATTATAGGGACTACTTCCCTTTGCCTTTCATAGATCAGGTCTTAGACACTTTGTCTGGGAAGATGTATTTTTCTTTCCTAGATGGGTTTAGTGGTTACAACCAAATACAAATTTCACCAGAAGATCAGGAGAAGACCACATTCACCTGTCCTTGGGGAACCTATGCCTATAGGGTTCTCCCCTTTAGGTTATGTAATGCCCCTGCTACCTTTCAAATGTTTTTCCTAGCTATTTTCTCTGATTTAACCAATGATTGTGTGGAAGTCTACATGGATGATTTCACAGTATATGGGGATGATTTCCAACATGCATTGGATAATTTGGAGAAAGTACTAGTTAGGTGTAAAGAGACCAACCTCTCACTCAGTCAAGAAAAATTGAGAATGATGCTCACTGAAGGAATTGTTCTAGGTCACCACATCTCCGGTATAGGAATAAGAGTGGACCCTGCCAAAATCAAAATTATTTCCAAAATCAAGATCCCTAGCTCACAAAAGGAAATCAGAAGTTTCTTAGGGCATGCTGGCTACTATAGGAGGTTTATTCAAAATTTTACAAACCTAGATGCCCCCCTTTTCAAACTGCTAACAAAAGATGTTGAATTATGTTGGGATGAGCAATGCCAAATCTCCTTTGAAATATTAAAAACAAAACTTTCAAGTGCCCCTACTTTGAGAGGTCCAAACTGGTCTCTTCCTTTCCATATTTTCACAGATGCCTCAGATACCGCTTTGGGAGATGTATTAGGAAAAATGGAAGGGCGGATTCCTTATGTTATATACTTTGTTAGAAAGAACCTCTCACCTATTGAAGCAAACTATACTGTCACAGAAAAATATTTTTTATCAGTAGTACATGCCATCAACAAGTTTAGACACTATATAACAGGATACGAAGTTTTTGTGCACACTGACCACTCAGCTATTAGATTTCTAATGAACAAACCTGTTACAAATGCTAGAGTGACTAGATGTCTGTTGTTACTACAAGAATTCAATATCACTATCATAGATAGGCCTAGAAGAGACAACTTGGTTGTTGATTTCTTGTCTAGACTTATTCATACAGGTGACAGTACTCCAGTAGATGATGATTTTCCAGATGAGAATTTATTTTCCATTTCTGCTTACACCCCTTGGTATGCAAACGTAGCCAGCTATTTGGTAACCAGGAAGCTACCTCAAAGTATGACATCCCTAGAAAAAAAAAAGAATTATTCAGCTAAGTGCCAACTATATGTGGCATGAGGATACCCTATACCGAACTGGACTTGATTTGGTAATCAGAAGATGTGTTCGGGAAGACAAAATGTAGGATATCTTCAAAGCCTGCCATGATGGCCCATGTGGAGGCCATTTTGATGACAAAAGGACAACTTACAAGATTCTAAAGTCTGGCTATTATTGGCCAACCATCTTCAAGGATGCAAAGAAATACGTGGCCAGCTGCGATGATTGCCAAAGAATGGGAAAACCTACAACAAACGACGAGATGCCACTCCAAGCCCAAGTAGTGATCGAACCCTTTGAAAAATGGGCCTTAGATTTTGTAGGACCTATCAATACCATGTCTCGCAAGAAAAATTACATATTAGTTTACACAGATTATGTAACAAAATGGGTAGAATCCAAGGCTTTGTATTCATCCAATGAACAATCTATTGTAGACTTTCTCTTTGAGGAAATATTCACTCATTTTGGGGTACCTCGAGATATAGTCATTGACCAAGGGACACAATTCAACTCAAATTTGGTCAAGTCTCTTACTGAACAGTACAAGATCAAACACATAAATTCTTCACCCTATCACCCCCAAGCCAATGGCCAAGTGGAATCGACCAACAAAGTGATAGAGGCCATCTTCACTAAGAATGTTCAGCTGCATCACAAAGACTGGGCTGATAGGTTGCCCAAAGCCTTGTGGGCATACAAGATAGTTTGGAGAAATACAATAGACCATACACCTTATGAGTTGGTGTATGGGAAACAGGTACTACTTCCCATAGAGTTTTAGGTAAAAACCTTCAGAACCGCCATGCAATTAGGGATGGGCCTGAACGAAGCTCAAAAATAGATGCTATTACAATTAAATGAGATTGATGAGATAAGACATGATGCTCTACAAAGAACCACCCTGATACAAGAACAAAGGACCAAATGGCATGAAAAGTACATTAATAATTAGTCCTTCCAGCAAGGTGATTGGGCCCTCCTACATGATAGTAGATTCAAAATTTTTAAAGGTAAACTGTCTACTAGATGGATGGTGCCCTATGAGGTTGATACAGTTTATGAAAATGGTTCAGTAAGGATAAATACCATTGATGAAAATCAAACTTCCCTTGTTGTAAATGTTCATCGACTGAAGGTTTATCACAAGCCTCTGTCAAAGGAGGATTTTGTCAAAAATGTTTTGCAGAGTTCTGAAATGCAACTGATAAGCAAGAGGGTTTCCCCTCCTGTTGACCTACCACAGTAAGTTCAATTGTATAAATTCATTTTCTGTACATAGCTGTGTCATTGGATGGAGTTTTTCTTTATTTCTCTGATATAACTAACAAAAGCAAAAGAAAAAAAGATTGGTTGTGTTCCCATGTAGATAAACATATAAGGAGGACAACTACAAAATAGAGTCTTCTTTAAGTTTTTCAAACTCTTTAAAATTGAAAATATCGGCGAGCAAGAACTGGCCCGAGCTCGATAAAAATCCACGAGACACTAGAGAGAGTTTCCTTTAAGTTTTTCAGACTCTTTAAAATTGAAAATACCAACGAACAGGAACTGGCCCGGGCTTGATAAAAATCCATGGGATAGTATAGAGAGTTTCCTTTACGTTTTTCAGACTCTGTAAAATTGAAAATACCAGTGAGCATTAACTAATCTAGGCTCGATAAAAATCCATAGAAAAGTAGTAGTTAGGATTATTATTGTTATTGTAATAAAAGAGGAAATTCTAGCAAAAGCGTGATCACCTTGGTTCCAAAAGAAAAGGGGTTATGTCATCTCAGTAACTGGTCATTACAGAATACCCTCTTGTTACAGAGCTTTCTTGCATCGTTCCTCTACAAAATTTGGTAACTACATGGTTTTTCAATCAAATCTGATCACAAAACACCAGCAATTCCTACAAATCACTACCACCAGAATCGGTGTCAAAGATTTTTCAAGCACCAGAAAAATGTTCATCTATGTGCTTATCTGGCACCAATGATCACCTCTATGTTCATCCGATACCAAGGGCCACCCCTGTACCAAATCATCTCATTGTGCTTATCCAGTACCAGATCCTATTTGGTATAAAAGAAGGGACCCTGCACTATTCCGGTACTAATTACAAATTCCACGCACAGGTGATCCGGTATTCATAAAAACCAGCACTCAGGTAATCCGGTACTCAGATGATCCTGTACTAATTTCAACTCTGCACACGGGTGATTCGGTACTGGTAAGAATGTGACGGGTAACTTTCATCATGTTTCCAAGTTGTTGTCCAATTATTAGTGCTAGGACATACAGATTCAACATTTCTTTTCATGTTATTTAAAGGAATTAGACTAAATATGCATTTAGAACATCTGATTGCTCTCAGATCATGACATACCCCTATTTTGTCACAAATCTTTGTAAAATCCTTAACCACACTTCCGTAAAGAGAAAATGTCCTATGAAATATGAAGAGTGCAAGGTCATGATGTCTTTTACCGGATCAAACTCATACTCCCTCTGTCTATCCGGTAAATAAACCCCATAAAATTATGATTTGTTGTCATACTATATGAAATGACACGAACCACGAATCACATCATATCGAGTAATGATCCCATCCTATTTCATATACATGAGTCCCGATCATAACGGCCACATCCTTACATGAATATCGTCCGACACCAAGTTTCCCACGAATCCATAGACCGTTAGTGGATCTGACCTGCCTCACCATATAATCATGATTATTAATGTGACCATTGTAATCTACACTTCCATTCATAAACGCTCCTCTGGATGGCTCTGCCATCCAGATGAACTTTATTTACCGTTGTTGTCACACCATCTACAGACATCCTATACCTTTGTATCCCTTTCATATTTTCCCATCCGATACTCTATCATAGCCTACATTTATCCGATACTCAACCCTCAACCCTCTATCCATGATTTATCCACCCAAGAGAATTGTTTAAGATAGCATGGGGGTCGACAGGCATGAGCTCATATTTCAAATATACAGAGAAACAACAAAATATCAGGTTTGCAAGAAAAAATATGAACAGGCAGGGTGGGTGCCATTTTTGGAGAAGTTTAAAGGTCATCATGAGGGAATTTCTCTCATCTTTTCACAGACATGTGATGGAGAAAATGTGTAGTTTGGGGACATGAAGTTAACAATTAACGAAGTTACGGGTCTTCCGATGGTTGGAGAAAAATACTTCAAGAGAGTGATCGTTGACAAAAAGCTCTGTCAAAAATTCCTCAAATCAGAACATCAAGACCCTGATTGGACCAAGGGTGTCCCTTGAATCTACATCAAAGAGGAATATTGGATGATGCTTATAAGTCTATAGAAATTCCTCACCTGCGAGGGAAGGCATGCAGTGACCTTCATTTATCATTTAAATATTTTATCACATTTCAAGGGAGGACCACAAATTAATGTTCCCCACTTTCTATGGATGATTTTAAAGAAAATGGCAAGAGGGGTGAGGTCAGTTTCCAAGAAACCTGAAACTAGCCTTCATCATCATGGTTTAATCAAACTTTTGGTTGTTCATGCTTTAAAAACACAAGGTGGTAGTTGGAAGTAATTTCTCCAACAAAGTTTCTCTTCAGAAAAATCCAAATCTGTCGAGATACAGGAGGCAGGGACACACAGTGAGAGTTCAAGCGGAAAAGAAAATAAAGATAGAAAGGTGACATCAGGAGGTAAAGAAGGCACTGTTATGCCCATCTCATCTCATCCCATTGAGAAATCAGTGATAGAAAAGTCTATCATAAGGGAACCTACTATATTGAGAAAGAAGACAGCCACCCAATCCCAGAAAGTAAGTCCTACCTCGGTTCAACAAAGTAAAAGACAAAAAGAAGACTCGGAGCTAGGAGGTCAATCAGACAGCGTTTGTGAAACAATCATGGAGATATCATTAGAACCAGCCAGCCAAATAGAGAAGACCCTTGATCTCAACTTAGAAAGCAAGAAAAAGTGTGTACAAGCTAAAGCGTCTAGCTCAGTCCTGTTCCCTAAAGACCAAATATCACAAAGTAAGAAATGAAAGAAGGAGGAGGCAGATCAACAGGAGATTTTACATGAGGCAACTATAAAACCTCCTCCGAAATCCCCTAAATAATTGAAAAGTATTCCTGAAGCTACTCGGCCTTTCCAAAAACCAGTTGGTGAATTGAAGGAAACCGCTAAGGTGACAAGAAAAAATAAAAAGAAACTAGAAGGTAAGGAGGCACAAGTTCCAGAGCCTACACCTCAATATTCTAGGATAGAAATACGGATTGGATAGTAGAAGAAAACCCAAGAATTCACAACTCAAGGCTCCAAGATAGAAGTCAAGTTGACATAGGAGGAACATGTATCCAGGCCTACCCCTGACAGCAAATCTAATAAAAGGAAATTGTTTTAAGAAACTCCTACCCCTTTCATCAAGTCTAAGAAAGTCTCATTGCCCATACAAATGACCACCAAAAGTATGTCCAAGCAGGAAACAACTCCAAACATACCATCTCCTCAAGGAGAGTCTATGGATATTCCGAGTTCTCCAGAAAAAGGAAGTGGTTGTGGGGCCACCACAAGCAAAACAGAAGGACTGGTAATAATAAGTGAGATGAAAGGGTTGGTAATAGATACTTTGAGGGATTTGAGGAAAGAAAATGAAGCTCAAGAGGTGGTAACTCAGGAAGCACTCACACCTAGCCTAGACAAGTGCCTGAACAAACAAAAATTGTTAACAAAGATTGAGAGATTGAAGCAAGAAGTTGAAGAATAAAAAATATTGGATAGACATATCAAGACAGAGAATGCAGAATTGAAGGAACATCATGCAGAGGTCTCTGCCAAACTTAACAAGGTCTTACGATTGATCAATTACACTAGGGTGATTAAGAAGGAATTGAAGAGTGAAACTTTTGGTTTTAACATCCTGCAATCTGAGGAATAACAGAAAAGGGTCCAATTGTGCAAAACGTTTTTGGGTATCAGTTTTTTATAACATTGCATGAGGACATGCAACACCTTCAGCATGGGGGAAATGTTGATTCCCTATTGTGACATAGATAATGCCCTATCTTACCTTGTATCTAAGCCCTTTTTGCCTATGATATAAGCCTATACTGGACTATTCCCTCCCAAAACACATATCTCATAGTTGTGTTCATGTTCACAAGAGGTAATTGATGATTTAAAGCATGTTTGTTTAACTTTCTTAAATTAATTCAATTAAAGTGTTTTATTTTGTATAGTCCTAATGGTTTGATTCATGAGAAGTCTATCCAACACTACCAGACACCATGAAATCTAGTACCAAATCCATTCCGGTACCCAAGGCAGTTTTGATCTGGTACCAAATCCATTCTGGTACCAAGTCGTGCGCTATTCCGGTACTACCTGCTCTGCACCCATTCCAGTATCAGACTCATGACTGTGTGCAATCCAGTACCAGAACCTCTGTTTCCAGAATGCGCCAGTTGGACCAGAATGATGGTGAATATTTCGAGAATACAGTTGAATAGAAGCACCAAAATCAGTTTTCAAGTTGCAAGAGACTCCATCGCTCATGCACTTCATGTCATGAGGATGTAGTCGATTCCTAAAAATTTGATGTAAATCTTAAATTGTAAAATTTCTCAAACTGTTTAATGCTTATCCATAGATATTGATAGTATCATCTTACCTTATATAAGGAATGTTGTATAGATGATAGGGGGTGATAATAGTGAATGTAACGAAGTATACTGTCTGAACCAAACAATACATATTGTTTGTATGTATGAAGTAAAAGACTGTTGATCCAATTTACCAATTGAACTAATGCAGAAGATATTTATGTCAATTTTTGAATGTGAGTGAAAAGATTTAGTCTGTTACTTTCTTAATAGGTTCCTTGTTGGTTCGGTAAGGGCCCACCACCGCAACTAAGGTAAATGTCCTTGTATACATTCAGTGTGTTTGTGTGGATATTTTACAACAGTGTGTGTGTGATTGATCTTTAATTTATTTTCGGAGTTTCAACATTGAGTTAGTTGTTTTTGGATTGGTGTGAATAAGAAGGTGTTAGATCGAATAGACATTTCATTCTCAGATGTTGAAGATGGCTATTTAATTATTTGAAGCATGGATTGATATCTTGAGTTTATGATTGCAGTAGATTTAGTGTATCAAGGAATCAAAAGACTTTATATCTCATATTCATGCTCTGTAATAAAATCTCTCAGTTATACTGGATATTCCTTGTGCTGGTTTGATTCGGTTTTGATTTCAAGAGTGATTGGAATTGATTGCTAGTTACTGTTTTGATTGCTATAGGAGATAAGATTCTTAAGTTCATCCCTTTAATTCATGAGCCTGAAATGAACAGACTTGTTTGTTTAGGACAACATCTCTTTGATTGGATGTTTGTTTAATTTTCATTATCAGTTTTATCTTCTAAGTTCAAAGATATTTTAAGTATTTAGAAATCTTAGAAATAGAGTTTTTATGTTATTAATTATTTCCTATATGCAACAGACTTAGGTAGGTTACCTGTTCTCAGCATATATAGTGCAACAAATCTTTTGATTACGAATCCCAGATTGACATTTAAATGAGTGTAAGATATATATATATTGACCATATTTATACACCAACATTAACTATAACTGGCTAAGAGAATATGGAAGACTAGATATATGTGAATGTTTGATTTGATGAACCTTTGTATAAAAGGTCAATGCATGTATTTGTCTACTATTAATAGAAAATGGATAAGTGTTGCTTAACTTTTGAAAGGGGGGTTTGCCAAGATAGACCATGGATGCTATGAGGGAGATGGTGAGGGGAACCATAAATGGTTGAGATTCCCCCCACCAAACCAGTACCTTACTAGAATTAATGGCTCATACCCAGAAGAGTTCTCTAACCTAGAAATGAATTACCAGTCAGGGAGGTAGTTGGAAGAGTCCTCCTCAAAAGTTAATGAGGAGATGGGGCAAAGTACCCATTTGCAATACTTTCATACTTGACCATGAGCTAGGGATTCAGACCCATGCAACCTTGATTAAGAAGGCAAGAAAGAGTTAATTGGTGGGCAGGGAGAATGAGAGAGAGCGAGCAAGAATATTTGCGAGGAGAGAAGAGTCGAAAAAGAAATATCGAGAAGAGAAAAAGAGCGGTTACAGTTCTCTGGTTCAAGGAAGAACTGGGTAATAAGCTCCTTATGGGTGCAATAATCCATGGGAAGGGTTTTTGTTGCAAGCTGATAAAAGAGGCTGACGAGTGACTATGGAAGTACTCGAGCAGACCTCCTTTCTTTTTATAGAGAAAATTGGTTGCCAAGATCCTATGGGAGGAGGAGAGTAACCTCAATCCTTTACTGTCATTGAGCAAGAATAAAATGTTCCTATTAGAGCATCATGGTCTAGCTCAGGGGTGGCCAGTGGTAAATCTATTAGGAGTGGTTGTGCCTATGGTTGGGTGGAAATAGACACCCCTTTTAGCAGTCGCTTCATGATTTCTGATTTTTGATAAGTATTTTCATACTCTATGTATTGAAATAGAAATGATGATTGAATTATATATATATATATATGACTAAGTTTTGTATTGAATGATTAAGGTAGAAATGTGTGTTGCTTATCTGTGAATCCAAGCTTTTGAATGGTCTTTTTTTTACCTTAGCCTAGTCTTTAGAGAGTTATGGGATGTGAGTCTGCAGGAGAGTCAGGGTAGTATTAGCTGAAATGTTTAATTCCTACCGACCTATTGAATCTACCTTGCCAAAAATGCCAAGTTCAAATTATGTGGAAGAAGGGTGATTCCTTCAGACCTTTCACATGTGTGACCAAGGGCCCATACCCACAACCTCAACAAATTCATAGCCAAGAATTAATCCGGTCGGACCTGAGAATTTTTCAGAGGATCCATATGACCAAGGTCTAGGAACCCTACGCTAGT
The DNA here is from genome assembly GCA_032191745.1 of Picea mariana. Classification (NCBI taxonomy): domain Eukaryota; kingdom Viridiplantae; phylum Streptophyta; class Pinopsida; order Pinales; family Pinaceae; genus Picea; species Picea mariana. Next base: position 30,433 of record JASDQU010104356.1, on the reverse strand, counting down.
TTGAAAGGAGCTAAGCTCTTATTGGTTTCAGAGCTTCAAGAGCTCGGAGCTTCAGGAGGTCGGAGCTTCGGGAGTGATCTAAAATTGAAGAAGACTTGAAAAACTTGAATAATTATTGCAAGTGAAATGTTATGTGTTTAAAGCAACAGGATCAATTTGCAACACATAAATTAAGGATTACTTATACAAAATACACATAGATAGCAGCATAAACATTGAACATAAACACATGTGCACAGCAATTGATAAAGGAGTTCACCCCTCTTATGGGCTACATCTCCTGGTCCAGC
>JASDQU010104356.1:15687-30093 GCA_032191745.1 Picea mariana | reverse complement strand
ATAAACATTGAACATAAACACATGTGCACAGCAATTGATAAAGGAGTTCACCCCTCTTATGGGCTACATCTCCTGGTCCAGCTTCCAATGGATCATTATTATTAATTGCTCAAAAAGTTCTCAAAAACATGTCTTACAATGCTCAAACTGACAAACCAACTGCTCCAATGGCTTCCCAGCGTCCCAAAACCCTTGTCTGGGCTCTTTCGGCACCTCAATCGGTCGAAAAATGAGAAATATAGGCCTCCTGGAAGTCTCCTTCTCCAAGCTTGCTGTCTCTGGTTCTACAATTCGCACCCTTTCTTCAACAAACCTGGCTCACACGCTCTTTTAAGAGTAAAAACTCAGTCTCGTACGCAACCGCGCACCGGTGCAAACCGTAGGACAGTTAAGGGCGCGCAAGCCCCTAACCGTCTCGGCACCTGGGAATATGGCGCATGCGACCTCATGCTTGGTCGAAAGGTGGTTAAGTTTGTTGAACCACTCCAATGGTGTACCCCCGCGCTCCAACTCGGGGTCATATGGAAACCATGGGCTAGGTTACAAAACACGCGCACAAATGTGCGCCACATTGTAATATATAGTAATACCAAAACTTTGGTTTATGTAAATAACTATACGCCATATAATACAATGGTTATATGTTAATAAAACTATGGGTCGGGGCTAAGCCCCGACTCGACCCCCCTCCGCTTTCAACATTAAACAATGTTAAATATATTTAATACCATAAACCTAACAAGGCTCATGTGGCGGCATAATGGTTAGCGGAGGTTTTTCAAGGCTTTAACAATGGGGGAGGTCCATGGGTCGAACCCCGCGGACTCCCATAAAACTTTTACATATAACCAAACAATGAGGGGGACACGTGGTGCCCATGGATTGGGCCACGTGTCTCCTTATTATTCGCCATTAATCGGACACGTGTGAACATGCTACTCACCAACAATCGGCCAATGAAAATGTGCCACATCATCCAACTACCAAGTCATCGGATGGTACAGCCCTGCCACGTCACCATACGGACTGTACGGACAGGTACAGTCAGCATCCAAAAATTTTGCATGTTTGCCTTGGCGAACAGATCGCGATATCTTCTCCATACGGACTTCATTTGAGAAAGTAAATATACCGCCGGAATCAAGAAGACGAGACAGACGCAATGACACTGTTTTCGTCGCATTCTGAGCACTTTGAAAATTGAGCAAAATTTGATCCCCTGATCAGGGAGGTTAAAACTATGTACTCGCCAAAAATCCTGAACGACAGAGCTGCGAAGTGACGTGGGTCATAGATATGAGGATGCGCGAGAGCTATTCCAATCGTTGGATCCACATTGAGGTCAGCTTGACATTGATCGCTTCGGGAGAACAAAGGTGTCTCACCTCAAAAACTCTCGAATGTCAAATTTACGAAGTGACATGGACCGTCGACCCTCAGATACCTTAGGATCATTCTCAATCATCGATCTAAGGACTCCGTTGAGACCCCTCTTAACTGCCCAACCAACCAGGACACATCATAGGAGCGACACGTATCCCCCTTGTCCCATGTCAAATGTATTATGTTGGACCTAATTCATTGGATGAGAGGCTATGTGGCACCAAATCCTATAGTCTGGAGACTTGGCACTCCGGAGGAACTTGGTCGAGAGTCTTCAAAGTGTGAAGACTCTCAAAGTTGTGAACGACGAAGTAAATCTCATTCATTGACAGGTAAGGGACGCATGGCACCATATCCTATAGTTCAGAGACTTGGCACTCTAGGGAATTTGAGATGTGGTGTTTTGATAATATTTGAAGCCCATAGTTGTGAACCAATGAGAGTTGTGGATCTATGGATCTACTTGGACAATTTATGACAATGAGATATGAAGGATGTTAGAAGGATATTTGTCTAGGGTTGGTGTGGCTCAGTAATGTCATCCAGGGTGACGTGGACCTGGAACTAAGGTTCTGCGTGTCACCGAGATACAAAAGTTTTGCAAATCCCTTATTCCTATTAGAGCATGACATGTGTCACCCCCTGATGAGGGATCGTGTCACCCCTAGCCCTTGTTGTGTGTCAGCCTTTGGTACATGCCCGCTTGGACAAGTGGTTGGTGAACTAACCAGGACTCCGAGAGTCCAGGACTTCGAGACTTCGAAGGATTTGGGGTGTAGTGTGGTAGAGAGATTGAAAGGTGTGAAGGTCAAAGCCACATGGCAAGCTTATGGGACTTTGGGAGTCTGGGACTTTGGGACTCCAAAGGATTTGGGGTGTAGTGTGGTAGAGAGACCGAAAAGCCTGAAGTTCAGAGCCATGTGGAAATCTTACGGGACTTTGAGACTCCGGGAGCTTTCATGCATAGACAGAAAAGGGGCGCTCAGCATCGAAGCACCAATCATTTAATTATCCTTAGGCGTATGCCTTAACGAGGAGGAAGATTTGTCGTCATATTTAATGGTGGATAGATCTCCACCATAGATATAGAAACAATGGGAACTTTGGGACTTCAGGGAATTTTGGATGATATGTATGAGATGGACCCATGTGGATACCACGTGGCCCTTAACTAGTAACACCCAAAGAACTTTGGAAAGGGAATATGTCTCAATCCTGAGATTGGATTCAAGCATGGCAATTGTGGTTTTAAATATCTTGATGAGCAGAAGGTGATGGAGATCTTGGAAAGAGGATCCGAGATAATTTAAGGAAAGTGAAAATTTGATGCCTCGTCCCTTAAAAATCATTTAGGGGCTCTACTTAAAGTGTACTTCCAATGGGTACCATATATTTCGATATTAAAAAGGTCTATGGGGGAACATCTAGGCTCAACTACTTTTGAACTCAAGACAGTTTGAAGTGTTTCCTCCATGAATATTACATGAAAATTTACTCCACTGAAGTACACTCTAAGGTATGGTGGGACACTCAACCAAGCTACTCCCAAAATGACCGCAACCGATAAAAATAATTATGTGTAATCATCCTCCACATTCATCTAGTCACTACTATCTACTAGGACTATTCTATATGGTTACTAGAAGAAAGTTCGTTCCAACACTTATGTTGATAAGTCTATGTTGTGTTTTCTATCTGTCCTCCCTTAACTCGCTAAGAAACATGAATTACAATTGATTGGGATGTTGGAGGTGTTGCTTAAGATATTGTCATAATCTTTGTTTCCTTTGCCTCTACTGATGGGTCAACAAGGGGATCAATCAGAATTGGCTTTGTATCTGTCACCTAAATCTAGCAGTTGTTGTGAAGTTTTGTCGAGTCTGAGAGTTGAGAATGGAAGAACCGGAAAATATCGAAAAGGCCTCCATGATCAAATTGCCTTCCTAAGAGACTTCTTTGTCAAGAAAGAATTGAAAAATTGTTTCAAACAAGTTAGAACACTCTCACAACTAAATACTCCCATCTAGAACATGGTGAAGATCATCCAACAAGGTTCTAAAACCAAATTCATATAAAATGTGTGTGTTGATATCACCTTTCATGCATAAAGAGGGTGAAGAGTAAGATATGATACCACCTATCAAGGACCTAAGAGTCTTGCCTGAATTGTTTTCATTTCATCATTCCCAATAATGCGACACTACTTTGCCTGAGCCACAAGGGCTTGACCAACCTATTCTTACTACCACTATACCACACCTCTTCACTTAAGGTATGCCCATAACTACACCTTAAGCTACAATTTTGTTAGATGTGAAACCAAGTGCTCTAACAATAGGCACATGTACAACTGTGGCCTTAAAGCATCCTAGTAATACTTTTACACTTAGCCAATTTTCATTAATACTTACCCATTCAAAATAATGTTAGGAACAATAACATCCAACAATCACAAAGAGACCATAACAAATTATATGGGTGTAAATCAAGGAAGATGCCTTAACTTTATCGATATAAATAATGTTACAAATATACAACAAGGGAGCATGGCCAATTTCCTATGGATCTTTTACAAACTACAATTATCTAAGTCACACCATCTACAAAATTTGTCAATCCAACCCCTGAAGCATCTACAGGCCAACCTGTTATAGGTCTCATCTCTTCAATAATTCATTCAACTAGTGCCCAAGTACTCTACGGTGATAACCCGAGACTTAGCACAACCACAAACCTACATGTTCATCCTTGTATGAATGACTCCTTCCATGAATGATTTTACACAGATGAGACATCCTCTATATATTTGATGATTTCTTGTCTTTTCCTCTTTTGAGGTGTGTTACAATCCCCTCCACGTCCAAAGTGAACCCAATGTGCAATATATTTCTAAACTATGGAATGCTTAGCCCCTTGGGTCCACACATCTGACTCATGCACCCAAGGTGTCCCAATCGCAAATAAATGCAACTTATGATCATTCACCACTCCATCCAATGACCAACCAAGCATCATCTAGCCCTACAAATTGATACCAAAAACTTACATTCCTACCTTAATTGATCAGTTAGGGGTGCCTATTGTCATCCATGGGAAAAGGCCTTACAACAAGGATACCCAACCTTGTAAATAAAACTGACACTGATAATAGATCAGGATATTTGAGTTAGAATATCCAAACAATGCTCCAATATCATAAAACAAAATTAAACTAGAAGTTGATTATAGTGAGGAGATAAATCATTGATTAAGAAAAGTGTGGTTGGCGGCTCATCTTAAAAATGGGTGTTTGTGAATAATTCAAACTTTATATGTGCAAGGTCACCCCTTACACCACTCTATGCACATTCAACCAATGATCCCTTCCCCCAATTCATGACTAATAAATGTCGATTCTTTTGGTAGCAGTGGGAGGTATTCCCTCCTACACAAATTTTCTTAGAGAAGAAGATTCACGGAAGTCAAAGGAAGACCATTGAACAGTTGAAGAATACCTCGGAAGAGAAGTCAACACATAGGAAAATAATAAAGTGGAAATATAATTTCCAGGAAGAGAAGTCAGCCCCAGCTAAGTGATAGAACAAGTATAAATAAAGGTGACACCTTTCGCATTTCATCATCACATAAGCTCTCTTCTTCTAGTGTGCATTGCCTAGTTGTCTCGTGTCTGTTGTAGTTATAGTCGCCAGTTGTGCTAGTTTTGTGATGTGTTATCTTTCTCTTGGTGATTTCTCTTATGCACTATCTCTAGAAGATTTGTGCTAGTATTGTGTGATGACTCATCTACACTCACTAGTGTTTGAAAAGGAGAATATATAAGTTATTGTATCAAGGTTTCTTCATTATCAGTTTTTCTCTTGTGAATAGAGCTTGTTCATGGTTGTATTGCATTATCAGAAAGATTCTCTCTAAGAAAAGTTGGTTGGGTTTCTCCCTGAGTTTGGGGTTTTCCCAAGATAAATCTTTGTGTCTTCTTATGCTTGTTTATCCTACTTATATTTTTAGTATATGGTTGTTGAATGTAAAAGAAGATCTAAATACTCTGGTAAATATATTGCTCTAAAAATTTAAGAAAATCTAACAATAAAGAGGAAAATTAGAATCCAATATCCTATTGTTCATTAATTGGGTTGGTCATCATTGATGTCAACCCTTGAAGCAAATCTGGTAGCAAATTTTGGTAGCCTCAATAGTATGGTGAAGGGGATTCACTTTGATTGATGTATAATGGTATGAATTTTAATATATTTGCAGGTAATACTATGGATAGTACATGCCATGCCATTCCTGATGATATGTGGAATGCCACATAACTCCTCACAGTTAGAGAGTTATGGCCTTGTGAAGTTGGAGAACCCTCATGAGTTATCTAGAAGGTCAAAGAAGTCAAAATTATTCTAGAAGCTCCTAGAAGAAGTTGACTATTCAAGTGAGTAAAACTAATAGTTAATCATGGGTTAAGTTGTTGTAATAAGAAAATAATTAAAAATAAATTAGTTGCAACTAGAAGTAGAGAATTTACTATTTGTAGCAAAGTGAGTTAGAAGTGGACAAGTGATTAGAAGTGGGTTAGCCCTAAAAGAAGGAAATTGGATTAAGTTGGTTAGAAGGTAACCCCTTGAGGAAGCTACATGGAAGTATAAATAAGAGAGCAAGGATATCCTATTAGCACATATTGAACACATTGAATATTTATTATTGTGTAAGGTTTATTGAAGTTACTCATTGATATATTTGAAGTTGCATAGAAAATACTGAAAAAAACCCCTAGATTTTTAGGTGTGCACGGGCTGCAGTGGAACAAGGCACGTATATATGCAGGATAGCAATATATAAGGGCACCTACATGAAATAAAATCCCTAGAAACTTGAGAATATGAATATGTCGGGTCTCTAGAGTCAGAAAGAAAGATCCCAAGAAGGTCTACAGTGATCAAGTACAACATATCTATCTACTGGTTCAAAAGGTGTGTCTTATTTCTATGAGTGGTTGGATTTTGTTGTATACATGAGAAATGGTTATGAAGGTTTGAGGATTTTCCCTACAGAGATTAGTGTTTTCATGGGACCTTCTGTATAAGTCATATCTATATAAATATAGTGCTAGTATAATCAATATTTATCATTGATATATATTGTCAGTGTTGAGGCACATCTTGTATTTCTTGGCATATGGTTAAGGTTTTTTGTGGTACATGGTTGAGAGCTTGTATTTGTGAAGTGGTTGATGTATTGAGAGGCTAAATATCAGAAAGGGTTTAATTTCTAGTTCATGAGAGGGTTATTATACTTGTTCATGATTACACACACGTATATGGCACATGACTAGAGAGAGATATAGATGCTTTGGGTAAAGGATATGTATGAGGATGTATGCACTTGGTGCAGTTACAGTCTGGACATAATGACAGGTTGTAGGTTGATGTGAAAAAGGCTGAAGAGGGTCAGAATTGTTCAGAAGAGAGGAAAACCTATTTTCCAGAAGACATACACATGTTGCATAATAGATAGGTCGCATATATACGTGGGTTGCAGTATAGATAGGGTGCATACATACGCATGCTACAAAATAGACATGTCATGTATCTATGGTTTTTGGTTGGTACAAGATCAATTTAGGTACATGTTGATTACAAGGCAGTGGTACAGGATGGATACAGGTCAGTGGTATAGGTTGGTATAGGTTTACAATGGTATATCTCACAATGACACTGTGGTAGTGGTTTCTTCATTTGACACTTATATTTCAGGGTGGTAGGATGGGGTAAGGACAGATGATTGTAGCCACCTTATGGTTGTAGCCAGAGAATAGAGGGGGTTTTAGCCTCCTTCTAGTTGTAGCCAGAGAATTGGGGAGTTGTAGCTTCCCTCAGGTTGTAGCCTGAAAATATAGGGTGTCAGAGCCTCCTTCTAGTTGCAGCTACAGAACAAAGGAAGTTGGTGCTTCCAATGAAAGTAATTCTTAAAGAAACATAAGAAAAAGCATTATGTGGTTTTCTCCCGCATTGGGTTTCCACGTAAAAATATCGGTGTATTGTGTATGTGTATGGTTTTTCATTTGTTCATAGTTTATTTACATTTCACTTATTGGATGATAATGCTATATTGATCATAAAGATAAATAACACTTGCATATTGTGGTTAAAAAGGGATTAAAAATATCTATTAGTAATTCACCGCCCTCTCAATAATCCAACAATTGGTATCAGAGCAGGTTCCTTCAAAAATTAGTTTAACCATTGAAAGGTAGATTATGGAGAGCAATAGTATGTATAAAACTGGAATAGCACAGTTTTATGGACATAACTATGCATTCCAGAGTAGAAGGATGAAAACATATGTACAGGCATAGGGATTTTAGGTTTGGCAATCAGTTGTAGATGGATACAAAGAACCAGTAGTTCCGCCAACAAATGACAATGGAAAGAAACTCAGTCTAAATAATTAAAAATCCACAAATGCACTTTTGAATGGTGTGATTCAGTATATACCAAAGTTATACATTGTAGCTCTACTAAAGTGATTTGGGACAAACTTCAAAATATTTATGAAGGATATTCAAAAGTCAAGGTAGCAAAGATTCAAACTTACAAAGGTTGATTCGAACAACTTAAGATGAAGGCAGATGAGAATATTTCGTCTTACTTCTTACGAGTTGATGAAATAGTGAATGCAATCATAGGATTGGGAGAAGAAGTTGATGAATCTGTAATTGTTCAAAATGTACTAAGATCTCTTCCAATGAGATTTGATCCTAAGATCTCATCACTAGAAGAAAGAGCATATCTAGACTCAATAAGCATGGATGAACCACATGGAATATTCACAGCCTATGAAATGAGAACTAAATAGGAAAATCATTGGAAATTTTGAAGGAAAGGTTGTTACATTGAGAAAAGACCTTCAACAGAAGAATATGTAGAACATTTCAAAGGTTTTGGATAATATTATTAACACTCAAAGGCCACATCATGACAAGTGTGGGCTAGGATACAATTAGACAGAAAGAGGCTCAAGCTCCAAAACCACAGATAAAGAAACACAACCAAGAATCTATGCAGAAATAGTTAGAGGAGACAAGAAGTTTTATAGAGAAGATCACAGGGACACTCCTCCACCTAGAATATTTAGATTTCAAAATAAGCGACAGTCAGAAACAAGCAGGAATCGGGATGAAGAAGGATTTAGAAGAGTAACTCCTTTCAAAATATATTCAACTCCCAAGTATCAAACTATCTTATTTGGTTTATGTTATGCATGTAATAAGTTTGAACATAAAGTTGTAAATTGCAAATCTAATAGCAGGAATAGAAACAACTTTGAAAGTCATGCACAAAATGGTTATCCAATAAGGCCTAATGAAACACAGAGAAAAATCTACAACAAGTTTGAATCATTGAGCACCAAAGTTGAATGTTATTCCACTACAAATGCAAAAAAATTGGACACATGGCCAAAGATTGTAGAATGACAGTCCCTCCTATAGAATCACAACAGAATAATTGTTGGATTTCTGAGAGGGGGGGTGAATCAGTAATGAAAAATTATACCAATTATTAATTATTTAAACCAGAAAGTATATTCTTTTACTTATTCAACTATGTTCATTTGTTCATCATCAATATCTTATTGTGTCATAAGCATTAACATTCATCAGTTGATAATAAACAATAACAAACACATGCACACAATGCAAAGTACACCAATATTTACGTGGAAACCCAATGTGGGAGAAAACCATGAAATGTTTTTCTTATATGTCAAGAATTACATTCAAGGAAGCACCAACTTCCAATTCTCCAGCTATGACTAGAAGGAGGCTCTGACCCCCTAGTTTCTCAATCTACAACCTGAGGGAAGATCCAACTCCCCAATTCTCTAGCTACAACCAAAAGGAGGCTACAACCCCATATGTTCTCCGGCTACAACCACCTATCTGTGTCCCGTCCAAACACCCTGAAATATAAATTCCAAATGTAGACAACATGTCAATGTCACTATATACTAATCAACCAATCAGATCTGATCACATATACCTCAAACACTATACCACAAGTATGTACCTCAAACCATGTTCTAGAACCTCACTATTATACAACCTCTATCTGTACCAATAACTTCAGCAACATACCTCAACCAAAACCCCTCATCAATTTCATCATCCAAACATGGTTTGTAACTCTGTAACAGACCTGGTGTATATGATCACATACCTACAAACCTTTCTTAAATTTAACAACAAGAGACTAGCATTTTCATCAAACTTCACTTTAGTCTCACATGACTAATTTTGGATTAGTCAACAACCCTAACTTGTAATAATCATAACTATGTACCTGTAATTAATAAAGATCTAAAAATAGTACACAATTTTCTTTAGTGCCTTTTCTGCAATTCCTCCAGGTTTCCTTGCTTGGAACCTCCCAGAAAAGGAGTTATAGAAAAAAATGGCATACCTTGTTGAATTTTGGATTATTTTAGAGAGAAAACTTGTAGAGCATGTTTTGCACTGAATATTTGTTGTATGGAACTTAAAATTTTACACAACATACTACATATTGTATTCTAACCAATACATTTGGTATTACTAAATTTGGATATGTCATGAACAAGTTATGACATTTTTACCCAAAACATTTGTTTTATAATAGTTTCAGGACAAGCCATAAACCCTATTTTCGACAGAGTGTAACTCCCAAAATGAAACGACCCAGCAGTTGAAATTTTTATCACAGTTACTTGGATATGTTTTCTCAACAGCCTCTAGATTTTTCTATCTGAATAATTCTATAAAAAAAATTATTGCGAAAATGGTGAGATGACCTGTAAATAACATTCCTTAGAAAGCATAATCAAAATACTTTCGGCCTTATTTACTTCACCTTACCTCTAAAATTCGACTTAGACATCCTTTGGTTACCTCAGTCACTTGTAGATATTCAATATTCTCAATGGACACTAATGGGAGACCCTTGCTCTCTTATTTATACTCCCCAAGTAGCTTCCTCTAGAAGTATCCACTTAACCAATTTGTCCCCTTAGCCATTTGTCCACTTAACCAACTTTGTCCACTTAGCCACTTTGTCCACTTAACCACTTTATCCACAAATAGTAAAGTCTCCAATTCTAGTTGCAACTAATTTATTTTTAATTGTTTTCTTGTTGCAACCACTTAACCCATGACTAACCGTTTTGAGTAGTCAACTTCTTCTAGAAGCTTCTAGAATAATTTGACTTTTTTGACCTTATAGAGGCTTCTAGATAACTCATGAGGATTATCCAAATTCACATGGCCATAACTCTTTAACCATGATGAGTTGTGTGACGTTCCACATATCATCGGAAATGGCATGACATATATTATCCATCCAGAATATTCTTACATGTAAATTCACTGATCTTCATGCCTTTATACATCAATCAAAATTAATTCCCTTAATCATATTGTTGGGGATACTGGAATTTGCTACTGAAATTTTATACCAGAATTTTTTCAAGGGTTGAAATCAATCTCTAAGAGTTGAAATAAATCTACAATATCACTCTCCAAAGGTTGACATCAATCAAAACCAACAATCAAAACCAATTTTTCATCAATCTAAACCAATTGTCTGACAATCTCCCCCTTTGGAATTGATGGCAAAACCAACATTGATGGAAACACTTAATCATGATAACATTCATGCTCATACTCCTCATCAATGTTTCTATCTCTCCCCCTTTGACATCAATGGAAAAGGGTATCTCTCCTTGGGGATGCTCCCCCTGACTGATCTCTCCTTGGGGATGCTCCCCCTATCTAAATCCCTTTGATATTTTCTTTGTGTTTCTAAACCTATGATTACTCTCTCTCCCTTCATATGAATAATATCTCCCCCTTTCAAAAAGGGTATCACTATGATGCAACACTGAAGTCATATCACTCATTCTTCACTTGTGACAATATATCCCCCTAGAAACATGCCTCTGTGCTCTCTCCCAAAGAATATAACTCTCTATCCTACATCTGATGAATCTCTTCCTCTGGAATCATACTTCTAGTATTATCTCTCTGTCTGACAACTTCTTTGAATGATATTTCTACCTATATTTTTTGTTATGTTTCTCTCTATTGACTTCTCTGCAAGATGTTGTGTAGAAAAAATATAATTCTTCATGTACCTACTGCCTTTTGGAGTTATTATCCATTGGTGCTTCCTTATGTAATCAAGTAACATATATGAAAAGCATTCAAGAATAAGAATTCAAATAATCCTATGTAATTATCATCCATTATGATAATGTTCCTTTGTCTCTAAACAAATATATGAATCAATGCTCTCATTCACTGTCATATATATGTCCAAACCTACTGAGTTTTCTTACGAATTCATCTCCCTCCATATTGTCCAAGACTCTGCTACACAATTGTCCATAATGTTGACCCATATGTCACTATACTATCATGAAATATTCACTACTACAACTAATTAATCTATCATAATGTACTTCTGCTAACTGACTGCTCTGAATCTATCTACTCAAACTATGCAAGCTACTCGAAGGATGGTTGTCGGGTCTGTCTTAGCTACCGCATAGACTCCCCCTATCTGTTATTCATATTACCTGAGATTCTATAAGTTGGATGGCTCAGAACAATTCATGCTCTGATGCAGAGTCATCATCATCTTCATTGGTAGATTCATCATCTCTCTAAGATCTGACTTCTTTATTTCTTTCTATCGATTCATCTTTTACTATAATACTTGAAAGTGCAATCTCTTGAACCTATTCCTTATTTACCTATCATTTTCTTTCATTTATTTTCCAAACCTTTATGTATCTAACATCTTCCTTTTCCTTCGTAGATTTGTCTTCATCTCATTTTATTGTCAATCTTGTGATCTCTAGGACCCATATTTGTTCATCTATTCTTCCTATTTTCTTATCCTTACTTTCTTATATCTGATATCAGTGTTCTCTTTCATGGAAGTATCGATCATGCTTCTACAATAATGATCTATGTGTCCATAGTTATGACATTTGTAACATTCAATGTTATGTGGGGCCACATAAGCATTTATTGCTTGAACATTTCTTTTATAATCCATTCAATCTGCAACCTCATGTCCAAAGTTAGTACAATAAAAACAATGACCATAAAAGAAATTTACATACCTGGGAGTGAATGATATTCTTTGTGGTGTTGTCCTTCTAAATTTATTCCTTGGATGATCATGATCATGATTGAAGCTTCTTTATGGCTTGAACATGGATGGTGTTCTTGAAGATGTATCTTTATTAGTTTTCTTAGATTCTAGTTGACCATGATTCCTTCCTTTGAGTACTTCTGCATAACTCTTGTTCTTTTCTTCATTCTTCGTTTATAGAAACCTAGAGTTCTTCTCTTCATTCTCTACAACTGATGGAGATGTTTATGTCTCTTCAACGTTCTTGCTAAGCTTGACGATTTTACTTCTCAATGTGACAACTTCTTCTTCAAGCTTCCCAACCTATTATTCTTTCTTTATTATTTGAGACTTCATGACTTCTTTTGTTCTCTTCACTTCTTCAAGTTGGATTTTTAATGTGATTATTTCTTCTTCAAGTCCTTTCTCTTCTTGAACAAACTCTTCCTCAAGATAGTTTAGATCGTTAATTATTTCCTTAAGATGATCTGTCAATATCTTCTCTCTCATTTCTTCTTCTTCCTTCTGTGCTACTATGTTGGCTTCCAAATATTTCTTTTGATCTTTAAGATTTTATTTAATATTTCTAGCTTCTTCTAGTTGAGTTCTTAAGTTTTCAGTGACCTATTGGGATTCTTCAAAAATGTGAACAATTTCCTTTTGTTTCATCAATTCTTTCTTGAGTGAATTGTTTTCCTCTCTTTCTTTTCTTAGTTCATCTAAAGCACTGATCAATTCTTCTTCATAATTATCTTCTATTTCAATTAGTTTTTCTGTCCCATTTCCTTCATGGAATTCCATTTCAAGATGCTTGTGTTTTTCACAATTAAAGAAAAACAACATACTTCTCTTGATTATATACTCTTCATCTTCTAAATCTATTTGAAATAATGAAGATCTTTCTTCTTGATATGTACCTACATCTTCTTTGACATTCTCTGAATCTATGATGGTTGAAGAATAAATATTATGTAACTTATCCCAAAGTTCTTTAGTTGATGAACATTTACCCACTTTGTCCTTTACTGAATCAAATAGTCCTTCCAAAATGAAATCCATTACAATTTTTTTATTCATTTCAATTCCTTCTTTGATGTAGTCTTTGCACTTTTTGAACTATCATATCCTGTAACAATTGATTGTCAAATATCATACCCCTGTGCATTTAAAAGTACTTTCATCTTTCTGCTCCATATCTCATACTTTAAACCATTCTGACCATTAAACAGTGGTACTCCATTCTTAGAATAGTCCATGATCTCCTTCCAGTGGTTAAACTATTTCTTGAAGGAACCTTCTATGATTCCAATTGTTGGAATATTGAGAGGGGGGGTGAATCAGTAATGGGCAATTATACCGATTATTAATCCTTTAAACCACAAAGTATATTCTTTTACTTATTAAACCACGGTAATTTGTTCATCATCAATATATTATTGTGTCATAAGCATTAACATTCATCAGTTCATAATAAATAATAACAAACACATCCACACAATGCACAGTACACCAATATTTACGTGGAAACCCAATGGGGGAGAAAACCACGAAATTCTTTTCTTATATGTCAATAATTACATTCAAGGAAGCAACAACTACCAATTCTCCAGCTACAACTAGAAGGAGCCTCTAGCCCCCTATTTTCTCAGGCTACAACCTGAGGGAAGCTCCAACTCCCTAATTCTCTGGCTACAACTAAAAGGAGGCTACAACCCCCTATGTTCTTTGGCTGCAACCACCTATCCTTGTCTCATACAACCAATCTGAAATACAAATGTCAAATGTAAACAACATGTCACTGTCACTATATACTCATCAACCAATATGATCTAATCACATATACCTCAAACACTAT
>JASDQU010104356.1:5417-15637 GCA_032191745.1 Picea mariana | reverse complement strand
TCTGGCTACAACTAAAAGGAGGCTACAACCCCCTATGTTCTTTGGCTGCAACCACCTATCCTTGTCTCATACAACCAATCTGAAATACAAATGTCAAATGTAAACAACATGTCACTGTCACTATATACTCATCAACCAATATGATCTAATCACATATACCTCAAACACTATACCACAAGTTTGTACCTTAAACCGTGTGCTAGAACACCATTGTTATACAACCTCTATATGTACCAATAACTTCAGAAACATACCTCAACCAAAATCCCTCATCAACTTCACCATCCAAATATGATTTTCAACTCTATAACAGACCCGATGTATATGATCACATACCTACAAACCTTTCTTAACATTAATAACAAGAGACTAGTGTTTTCATCAAACTTTACTTTAGTCTCACATGAATAATTTTGCATTAGTCAATGTTCGAGGCAGGCCAAAGTGGAAAAGCATGGAATTTTTGGGAAAGAAATCACGCATGAGCAAAGTGACAGATGGATGGAAACACAGCATGCACGCNCGCATGAGTGATTCGATATGTAATGTTTTGTTGTAGGACCTATTTTTTATGAGTTGTAGAGATAGAGAGGATGAGGGAAGGTATATCTTGAGGGTTATATCACAGGTTGTAGAGCCTGGTGCGATCTATCCCGCATCTATTATAGGAGTGGATACTAAGGTTGAAGGATAACCACGCAACAAACCGGATTTAGCTGCTAGAGTGGACCCTAGTATAGATTGAGCAACTTCAGCAAGTGAACAACAAATTCACCCACGCAGTAGATTTCTGGCTTGAAAGTATTGTGGCAGGGTTTATAATAGAGTTTGCAGTCGACACAACAAAGTTGTACAACGAAGTGGAACAAGATTTTCTATGTGGACCCCGAGGAAGGTACATTCGATCACTGTATACTTCTATTAATATATTTTTGTATAACAAAGGTGTAATGACAATGGATTCAGATAGCTAAACTTCCCTGCGTGCATGGGGGGATGGGGGAAGCACTGACAGAAAGAGGAGAAATGGAAGGTGGAAAGGATAAGGGAAACTAGGAGTAACCCTTGGACCCAATCATGATGAACGATGATCGGATCAAACAGATCATGACGATGGCTGGAAAGATGCGTAGCGGAGTACCCCACCAATACAAGGTGAATACCAAGAAGAGATTCGTGGCCACGAGGGAAGGCTTGGCGAGTGATTAGGAAGAGGTAGAGGATCTTCAGGTTGTGGAGCAGATTGAGGAAATATTACGCACAACGTATGAGAGGAAGATGAGAGTTCCAAGAACGTGAAGAGAAGGCAACAATCCTATCCATATTAATGTCATTGTGGAACCCATAAACCCATGTGCGACTATACACCAAAAAGAACACCACCATTTCGACAATCGAAGTTCAGAAGCAATCAGACAACAGGAAGTACATCTATGCAAGGAACAACAACTGGAGGAGCCATTTCAGACATCACTAGTCAAGTATCTACACCACGTGGAGGTAGTAGTTCAGCATTCAGAATGGCAAGACATGATCCCACCATTAGGTTACCATAATTTCAAGGAGAAGCAGCAGAAGACCCTCAGAAACACTTGTTTATTTGTGAAAATATCTAGGAAGAAAAACAGATCACTAATGAAGATACCAAACTTGCGTAGTTAGCGATTATGCTAAGAGACCGCGCACTATGGTACATGAGTTTAGATGCAAATAGTGCCCTTGGGAAAACAAGGACATTGGTAGACATTAATAAGTTACTGATAAATGAATTCCAAAAGCCAAGATCAGAGGACCAATACATGGATGAGATGATAGAAATCTGACAGAAACCAGGAGAATCTATATGGGAGATTGATCAGAGGTTCAAACGACTGAAGGGAAAGTTAAAATACCTCATGACTGAGATGCAACATAGACAGTTGTTTGTCAATTCACTACTCCCACACTTAAAATATCCATTGTGACAATAGAAGTTCCAGACACAGGCAGAGGCTCTGCAAGCATCCTTGCAACTGGAAGAAAACCAGTACCAGAAAACAGACCCATCTATTGAAGAGATGAAGGAGGACTTAAAGAATGTAACGTTTCAACTAAACCAGAATAAGAACAAAGACAAACGAGAAGTTGTTTGGTGTACCACATGTAGGACAGAAGGACACCACAAGAACGAATGTCCAACATTCGCGCAGTATATGGCAGTAGGAATGCCAAACCTGTTACCCATGGGAGGACCATGGTGTGAAGTCTGTAATAAATTGGGTCATGACCCCTATCACTACTCGATGATGCAAAAATACTAGATAGTTCCAAAGAATTCATACTGCACCTTTTGCAAGTCAGTGGGCCACGATGACAAATATTGCAGAAATATGGAGTTGATTTGAGAAAGGACATCAAACCCATATAGAGTGCAGGCAAAAATGATGTCAGGGCAAGCCACACCACAGTTTAACCCATCTTCAGCTCCGTACAACACTACGCAACAACAGTATAATACTGTGAAACAACCATACAATAATGTGCAGTCGCAGTACAACACAGCACAATCTCAGTACAATCCTGTGCAGTATAATTAGGCGCCTCAATATAATGTGTCGCGAGTAGATAGAACAGGCTGTAGAGGTGGAGGACGAGCAAGAGGAGGTTTTGGATGAGGTAGAGGACCAGTGGTGTGTCACAACTGTCAACAACCAGGACATTACACAAGGGAATGTCCACTTCCACCAGCAACTTGTATGTATTGTCATGCACCAGACCACGACACAGAAGAATGTCTGACACTACTAGTAAAGATCCAGAAAAAGAGGAACCAGAACAACCAAAATGTTCAATGGATTTCTTTTGAATCAAGGGATGAAGGATGAAACATTAATATAGTTACTTGTGGAGGAGATAAAACCAGGGACGACGTTGTTCGAAAATCACCATCACAAAATCAATGGGTGAAAAAGAACCCCGGACCAAGGAAGTAGTTCGATGCACATAAGGAAAAGGAGATATTTAAGAAAGCCCAATAAGAATTTATGAAGGAAGATATTTAAGCAAGCCCGACAAGAGTTTCAAAGGAAGCACCTAAATATGAAATGCCTTCGTTATTGGATCATACCAGCGAAATACATTCCATGGGACAAGTAAGTAAAATCAAAGGCTTTTTGCAATCATGTGTAAAGATACTAAGTGATCCATCGTCTATGAAAATATTGCAAAACATACTAGAAAAATGTAGTATCAAGATGAAAGGAAAACTAGAACCAAAGACAGACAATCACCTACACACAAGAAGAAGAACAGTAGGGAATTTAGACTAAATGCCAACATTGGAGATTTCAATATGGGAGGCATCATACTGGATCTAGGATCTGAAGTTAATGTACTACTAAATAAGACATGGCAATGCATGGGAGAGCCCATACTAGGATATTCACCTCTTCAATTGAAACTGGAAAACCAACACAAAGTCCTATCGATAGGTATATTGAAAGGAGTGACAATATACCTAGATGGAGTGCGCACTAAAGCAGATTTTGAAGTCATTGAAATAGTGGATAGCACAACACCTTACTCGACATTGCTTGGTCTAGATTGGGCATTTGACAACCAGGCCATAATCAACATGAAGACCAAAAAGATGACAATTGATTTAGGAGATTACAGGATCATCGCGCCATTAGACCCATCAAAAGGGGAGAAGTTTGTAGAAACTACTTGTTTGGACCTAGAGGAAATCAAAGAGTTGTACAGAATAACTGCACATGATAAGGATTATGTAAACCCAACTGCAGACAGAATACTTAGTTGGCAGAGCATCACTTCCTATGCAACATATTCATATACCATTTTAGAGAACTGGAAACAAAGGCTACACGAAGTATCCACGAGGAGATGTGCAAGAATAAATCGTACAGTAAGATGGGTAGGCACAGAAATCAGAGAACCACCCAGTTTCCACAGAGTAAATGATTTGGAAACATTCTTAGCATAGTATGAAGATGAGGTCTTAGAGAACCAGATATTGTTATCACTTGATCTAGCACTCAAGGCCACACCTGCAATATGGCGGGGCGCACACAAAGAGATAATCACAGACTGATACCAATGCAAGTGGTTATTGTGCATAAGGTTCGATGCAGAATAGAAAAACAACAAACAGTAGAAGTATGATGGACAAAGAGCACTAACAGAGAACTTGGAGGAGTGTAGAATGCTATGGAAAATAACACACCCATAGGAATGGCCTCAACATTTTATACATACTCTTGCAGGCATACCAGCGAACTGGTATACAGACCAGGAATTGTGCAAAGGAACTACGACATGGAAGGCATTGCAACAGAATTTCACAGTCACTTTCTCATTCGATCATGAGAACCCCCACATAGATGTCACTCTTAAAAATATCAGAGAATTGATATTCATCCTAGCACCATAAATAGAACTTATCACAGAAAAGAAACAACAGAAGAAACAGACAGTCAAGGAACTGTTGTCATGTTACCATGTGCAAGAGGAAGCATCAGATGAAGATGATCTGCACGATATTTAGATTGAATAAGAAGAAGGAGAAATATATGTGGAGGGCCCACCCATAGAATTATAAGTCATTTTCATGTTGATATTTAAAGTAAAGAAAGTCAACATTGGGACAGTTGAGCATCCCAAAATGGCCAACATTGCAGATTATTGCAATGAACAAATAGTGGAAATCATAACAGAGTTATTGCATGAATACAGTGACTTGTTCCCCACAAAATTTATAGATATGAAGGGTATAGTAGGAGAGCTAACAAAGATGAAGATACCACTCAGACCAGAAGAGAGATCGATCAGACAACGCCCATATAGACTGAATCTCATATATAAGTAGAAATCCAAAGCTGAGATCAACAAGATGCTCGAATCCAACATCATAGAACCAGTCAAAGAATAAGAATGGATAAGCCCGATGGTAGTATAGGAAAAGAAACAAGGAGGGATTGGGATATGTGTCGACTTGAGGAAGTTGAATGATACATGCCTACACGACCCATTCCCTACACCTTTCACGGATGAAGTGTTAGAAAACGTAGGAGTACATGAAGCGTACTCATTCACTGATGGATTCTCAGGCTACCATCAAATAAAGATAGCACAAGAAGACAGATACAAGACCATGTTCAAGATAGAATGGGGATCGTATCAGTGCATAGTCATGCCGTTTGGATTGAAGAATGCACCAGCAATATTTTCCAGAGTAGTCATTGCTGCGTTTAAGGAATTCATCCTCCAGTTTCTCGAAGTATACCTAGATGACTAGAAAATATACAGTTTGTTGAAATACCATGTAGAAGTCTTACGGCTAATGTTGGAAAGATCCAGACAATGTCATATATCACTAAATATAAATAAAAGCATATTCGGAACACCGTTCGGGATACTATTGGGCCATATAGTATGCAAACAGGGTTTATTAGTAGATCCTGCAAAGATCGCAGTGATTGTTAACTTACCACCACCAAAAACAGTCTGTTAGCTAAGAGAGACATTGGGACACACAAGATACTACAGGAAATTTATCAAAGGGTATGCACAGATTACTGCACCAATGGAAAAGTTGCTAAGAAAGGATTCTAAGTTTCAGTGGAATGACGAGTGTCAACACGGTCTCAATACCCTAAAGGAAAATATGGTCACTGTGTCGATATTAGTCTTTCCAAATTGGGAGAAGAAATTCCACGTACATGTAGGCACATCATCCATATCACTTGGAGCTATCTTAGAGGAGCCAGGAGCTGGATATTTGGATCACCCGATAGCATTTGCAAGCCAGAAGATATCAGACTCAGAACAAAACTATAACACGACAGAAAGAGAAGGGCTAGTTATGGTCTATGCACTACAAAAGTTCAGACACTACTTATTGGGGAAACACTTTAATATGTTCACAGATCACTCAGCCCTGAAATATCTAGTCAACAAGCCAGTGTTGAGGGGGAGAATTTGTCGATGGTTACTCCTATTTCAAGAATTTGACTTTGAAGTAATCGTCAAACCAAGAAATTTGAATGCAGGACCTGACCACCTATCAAGGGTCACAAAGAGAGAAGAACCTACAAATTCAGAGGACAACTTTCCATATGCATAGTTATTCTCAGTTCAGATCGTTGATGAATACTTCACATATATTATTCAATACTTGAGCACAGGTACTGCGCCACAAGAGTAGAATACCATGCAGAATAAAAACATAGTAGTCTACACTGCCGACTATCAACTGATTGCAAGACACCTATATAATATGGGCACAAATAGCATCTTGCAAAGGTACGTATTAGAACACGAAAGACCAAGAGTCTTAGAAAAATCTCATGAAGGAATAGCAGGAGGACATTGTGCAGGTAAAGCTACCACGCAGAAGGTATTGTGCGCAGGATTATGGTGGCCAACTATTCATAGAGATTCGAAGGAGTACTGTCAAAGATGCAATGTCTGTCAAAGGGTAGGAAAACCCAACAAAAGGGAAGAGATGTCATTATGACCACAAGTAACATTACAGGCATTCGATAAATGGGCAATAGATTTTGTAGGACCAATCAACCTACCAGCAAAAAGAACAAAAGAAAGGTACATTATCACTGCGATGGAATACCTAACAAGATGGGCGAAAGTCGCACCAGTGAAGGATTGCAGCATAGAAACATCAATGCATTTTATATTTGAACAAGTAATCACTATATTTGGGTGCCCAAGAGTTTTGATGAGAGACCAAGGCACATACTTCATAAACAACACCATCAGCGCTATGAATGAAGAGTTTTAAGTCCATCACAAGAAGAGCACACCATATCACCCACAAGAAAATGGTACAGTGGAAGAATCCAACAAAATCCTAGAGAATGTGCCGACAAATATCTGTAACTTCAATAGGGATGACTGGGATCTCAAAGTACCAGCAGTATTATGGGCATACAGGACTATGTGCAAAAATTTGATAGGGCACACACCATTTAAACTAGTTTATGGTCAAGAAGTAGTGGTGCCATTAGAACTAGTAACAAGCTTGCGCATAGAAGAAATTACGCAAATGATACAATGAGGTGGAATAAAGGAGATGCTGAATCAGTTAATGACCATGGAGGAAAACCGAATCTTAGCAGGATTCCACCAACAGCAAGAGATAAATCTTGGCACAATAGACACATCAAGAAGAAAACGTTCAAGGAAGGAGATCTGGTATTGATGTATGACAACAAATCGTTTCAGCACCCGGGAAAGCTCAGAATGAATTGGTTAGGACCATATGTAGTAAAATTTGTCACAGATGGAGGATTTGTATAGTTAAGAGATTTATTAGGTGCAAAACTTAGAGGGATGATCAATGGGAGCTGACTGAAGCTGTACAAAGACAGTCGACCACCCACCGCGTAGTGAAAACAAATGTGTGTGTGTGTGTGTGTGTGTGTGTGTGTGTGTGTATTGAAAAAGAACAAAAAGGAAAGAACCAAAAGAGGCACAGTGTGTCGGAGAAAGAAAGAACATGCACACTGAGGAATGAAAACTCGGCGACGGGAAGTACAACGGTCGCATACAAAGGGAAACAAGTGGGAAAATCATAGTCAGAAAAAGCAGGACAACATGACAACACTAGGCGGAATTAAAGGATGGCAAGGACCGATGTGACGCCACATTAAACGCACCAACTAGACATAGCAAGGTAAATTAATGGCAAGTATGAAACCGTTGGAGATGCATTGAACCCATATTTAAGGTGCATTAAAACCCATAATGAAGGAAGCGTCATCGAAAATATTCATGGAAAACCCATACAACAGATAAATGTGGGAGCAAATAGTTTATTCACGAAAAAAGAACAGACAGAGACCGATAGAGATCGAAAAGCACAAAATGAGTTCACAGAGGCCACAGAGACCAGGTGAACACAAAAAATGTTTGACATTCACCTCCATGACACCTCCCAAGAAAGAAAAAGTGAGCCAGACCGCTAGGAAAACCAAAGTTCAGACCGGATCACAAGGACAGGTGGAAGAAGGTGAAAAATAGTCATCAGAGATCGTTAACGTCGATGAAATCCCATCCCCAGAAACAACATCAGTGAAATCTACACCCATACTAGAAGAAATCCAATAGCCAGCACTGGATGGAAAGAATACAGACACACCGGCAAAAGTACAGGAGCCACAGAAACGGGAAGAAGGAACCCCGAAGGAGGTGCAACCAGAGAGCACCAAAAAAGCTCCAAAAGTCAATGGGATGAAGTCGAATATGGATGCAGCAGTTGAGCCAGGCCACAGAGACCAGGTGAACACAAAAAATGTTTGACATTCACCTCCATGACACCTCCCAAGAAAGAAAAAGTGAGCCAGACCGCTAGGAAAACCAAAGTTCAGACCGGATCACAAGGACAGGTGGAAGAAGGTGAAAAATAGTCATCAGAGATCGTTAACGTCGATGAAATCCCATCCCCAGAAACAACATCAGTGAAATCTACACCCATACTAGAAGAAATCCAATAGCCAGCACTGGATGGAAAGAATACAGACACACCGGCAAAAGTACAGGAGCCACAGAAACGGGAAGAAGGAACCCCGAAGGAGGTGCAACCAGAGAGCACCAAAAAAGCTCCAAAAGTCAATGGGATGAAGTCGAATATGGATGCAGCAGTTGAGCCAGACGAGTCTCAAATGACCATATCAGACCACCCACTAGAGGGAATGGGAGAAGATATCATGGGTCAACCGGAATGGCAGACTGAGGAACAACTGGAAGTCGTTGGAACTTTGAGCTAGCCACCACCGTCAAAGAAAGAGAAGATACAGATACACAGATCACCTCATAAGAAACCTTCCACAAAAATCATTCTACCGAGAATACCAGATGGGGTACAGGTAGGACCAGAGCTACTAGGTCACATCAGGAAGCTCAAATACTCGAACCATGACATAGCAGATGAAGACAAGTTCCTGAAACTTGCAAAGAGAGTATACATGGAGATGGTGAGCACAAGTCTATTTGGAGAACCGATTTATCAGCAACTCCAATGGGCAACAGGGTTGGAGAAGATAGGAATTTTAGGTCTGGTGGACCTACCACATTTTGGCAGGGGTCAGAACACAACCACATGCATCAAATAGTTGCTAGCAATCAAACATGGTGGGGACATCTAGTTCGACAAGATCTTTTCGATAGACGTAGATCTTATTGTGAACATAACAGGATTGCCAACTTAGGGGATGGATCCTGCGTAGCTTCTGGATGACAAAGCTAGGGAGAAGGCGCTAGCAAAAGAGATGAATGTCACAACACAATGATGTCACAACACAATGGGGCGTGAAAATATTAGCCTGCAAGCTGCTAAGAAAATGTCACGGGGAGGAAGTCCCAGCTAGAGTCGTTGTAGTTGCATCCCAATCCACAGACGACACCTCAATGAGCTGGGCACCGTATCTCTTGAAACTATTCCTGGATGACTGCAAGGATGCACAAGATCTAGGAACAGAGTTTCAATATTCATGGTTGATCACATTAATAGCCTTCATGGGATGGAGAGAGCCAAGGTACGTAGTTTTTGGTACCAAACCCAAACCAAATCAAGGGGCCAAATATTTGTTGCTCAAAGCAAAGCCAAAGGCCAGGAACAAAAAGGCAAACTGGGCTATCTTTGAAGGATACCTACGCGACCTACAGGAATCCATCTCCAAGATGTGGATAATAACACTAGAAGTTGTTGCATGATATGGGGACATTGCCAACTTCCATGCCACATGACATACAATGTGGATACAGGCAAGGAAGGATCCAGACAAACAGTGGCTACAAATGCGCTACTGTATCATAGAGGGTGACATCGACATGGTCATCAGCGAATGGGACATATAGTGGAAGACTCTCGTCCTTACCCAGGAATTGTCTGAAAGAATAGCAGACGAAGAGGTAGGGCAAGGAAATACCTAGCCAAATGAAATTCAAGTGCCCAAGAAATGAAGAACGGGCTAGGGAAAAGCAACACAAATAGAATAAGGGCCAATGAAGACAGGGACCCAGAATGGAAAGAAGGATAAGATGCGGTCGTCCAAGGAGCAGTAGCAACAAGCTGAGCCAGCACAAGAGACCGAAGCAAGGCCCAACCCACAAGCAATAGGGGTAAACAAGAAGCCAGCCATGTAGATAGGATGCACATGCAAGAAATAAAAGGCACAAAGAACACCGCCAGAATATATGATCAT
>JASDQU010104355.1:181374-193991 GCA_032191745.1 Picea mariana | reverse complement strand
GTGAATAGCTATCAGATCTATGGTCTCAGAATCCTTGGAGAAAGAAGTGTGTGGGGAACGAAGGACAGTTGGAAGGGACCTTACGACATCAAGGCCATGGTTGTAATCTCTCTTTCACATTTAATATGATACAGTAATATGATTCCTTCCCATAAAGCTAATGTCACTTTATTGTATAACTCCTTGATCATATACATAGATTAATTGTTGAATATATTGAGTTGTCTTCACTTCGATTGGTTTGAATTGTTGTGGTCTTGATGGCACAAGAGCATTGGAGCAAAGCTGGAACAACAAAGACCAAAGGAAGCAATCATAAGGTATGTTCATGATTCTTGCCTCCTAGTTCATTCAATAGTTGAAATCTAGGGAAAGAGTATTATTCTGTTTTGCTTTGTTCTAGATTCAGGTGGATCTAGGGAGATCGGTTTGTGTCCGCACTTACGGATTTATCCAATAACACGCATGTGTGACAAATGTCACCCCATCTGAGGGGTTTCATATTTTGTCCTTATTAATGAATTAAATTCTCCTTTTTTAAGGTTTGGAAGAGGATTGAAGAAAGGATGTCCTCTTTCCCCTCTATTATTTTTAATTGAGGAAGAGGGTCTTGTTTGTCCAAAAAATTTCTCAACTGATTAAAAATCCCACAAAAAGTTGCAAGTCTCTAAATAAAAAATTAAATCATCACTTTGTCTAAAAATTATATATGAAAAGTAATACAATATAGGAAATGATCCCATTAGGAGGTGCATCAACTTGTTTGAAAGCATATAAATACCATTTCTCTTGAGAGAAAAATGGCTTGGGATATATTTGATACACATATTCATTTGATAAAGTTTTTACCATGTATTTCATGATGATAAAATTGCAATACAAATTTATGTTATACATCACTGACCATGATTTGGTTTCCATGTGAAAATATACCTCAGGTGGTGATAAATTATGACTTATTTTCGAGAGGCACATTATAATAATGACTATACAAGTGATGACAAGTTGGTAATGCATAACATTGAGTTATACAAGTTGGTGTTGCATGTGATAAAGGATTTTGTGTAAGTCAGAGTGGTGTTGTAGTATCAAGTGAACTTTTTATATTATGACATATATGGTAAGGTCCGCGACCATATGCCATAATTGTATAATTGTGGTGAAACTTGTACAAATAATCTAGCTAACAACAATTCATACAAAGCTTGCAAATTGAGAGAAGGAGAGAAGAGATGAGAGAAAATAATCAAGAATTGTATTCATAGTTGAGAGCATGATTAATTACACATGATATACTCTACATGTCTAAGTAAATTCACCATAGTAGTGATTTAGAGAGATCTAGACACTCACGGATAGAAACTAATGTAATTATCCACATAGTCCTAGTTAATTGATCCATGCAATCATCAGTTAATTGAGTCACACATGCGGAAGTGAGAGAAACACATGCAAATGTTAGTGATAAAACTGAGATTTCCATGTGTTAGAGCTAGAAGATGCTCTCTGACTGCTGGGAGGGCATGCCTAGCACATCTTAGTTATTGAAATGATTTGGTTTGGTAGGTAGGTGGATCAAGCATGTTGAAAGGATAAATATCTAGTAAAACTCCTTCAAAAATATACTCAAATGCTCAGCAATCCTTCATATAGTTCGGGGCATTCACACTAAAGGCTAGATAAATAATGGACAGTGAGATTTGGAGGAACAAGGAACATATATGAATGCACAAGTGTCACACTATGTTAACACATACATTCACAGAGAAAATATTCAGATCCAAAATCATATTTTAAATATGAATCAAATAATTGAATACAAATTACAAGAAACAGGTAATTAACAGTAAACTCATCACTCTAATCGAAGTTGAATCTTTGGAAAAATCAATGCATTGCATTCAAATAAGGTAGAAAATGAGATACATATATGCACAATCTAACCATCAATATGTCTGAGTCCTTGAGTATGAAATATTGCATACAATTAAACTCTTCCCTCAACTCTCAGGCCTTCAACCTCTTCTAGTCGAACCCCAACTTCCTTACAAGAGGAAGATCCCTCTCTTCTTTCACAATTCTTGCTTAAATAGAAATTACAATGCTTAATTGAGAATAAACAATTCAAACTAAGATCCAAAACAAAGGGATCTTATCCTAATATATAGCATAATATCATGATATAATCTTTAGGTTGAATGGATGAAGGTGGCACTTCTGTTGAATAGGCGTTTTTTAGAAAATTAAATTCTAAGAAAAAACACTCTTAAAGCACCACCTACAGCTCCCAAATGGTTCATGTTTTTGGATAACAACCCTTAAGGCACCTAATTTGGTCCATTCTTGAAAAAACCCATGTTTTATTTTTTTGATATTCAGTTCCATTTTCTTGAAAATTGTGCCACGAGATGAAACAAAAAATAAGTTCTCGTAATCTCCTTGATATATCTAGATATTTGATGAGTTGAAAAGTGTAAATGATGATAATGATATCCAATGAAGTCATTCTACCCATTTACTATCATGGAATTCCACAAACAATGAGAAAAATAGTGTTAACACCATGCATGAGTGACTTCCACTAATCCAACTGAGTGTAACTGAGTGTAACTAAATCTGGAATGAAGAGGAGAACACTATTTTGTAGGGGACTAATCTCTAAAGAGAATATTCTCATATAAGGAAGCGTTCTCAACATTGGACTATCAACCTTAGGAAAATAATTACCTAGGTGAGCATGTAATATATCCAACACCCCCCCTGAACACTACTAGGGTGTACATAATGAATGGGTCCTGACAACCAAGGCCATGTTAGGTACCCATTGTACGATGCATCTAAGAATGAAACTGTAACACCCTAGGTTTTGAACCCCCATTTTAAATAATTTATTGTTACAATGCCGAGAGGTCTGAGTGCCTAAAAAATTATTAAAGGGCCAGTATGCCCAAGAAATGTAATGTTTTGATCATTATTAATAATAAACACATCATTGGCTGCTAGACAGACAAGGACTAGAGTTATAGGGGGCTATGATTACACAAGAGAGGGGGATTGAGGGGATAAGTGTTTATTCCTATTTTTAATTACCCTTTTTATCTAAAGGAGGGGATCGATTATGTGAGCTTCTTGGGGAAGGACAGAAGGTTCTTGATTCCCCACGAATTTACTTAAACCCACCTCTGGTCTCATGGGCGGGTTCAACTGATGGCTTGTTCACTGATTTCCTGTATGTTCATTAATTTCTCTCACTAGCTCATTCACCTCATCCCTACCTATAACTCATCCATCCACCCTCATCCGTGTCTTGTTTTGAGGCCTGCATGTCTGAGATGCACTGGTCTGTGTCTAGCATTGCTCACAGTTGTGAGTCCTAAGAGTTCCAGCATTGATATTCTGGACCAATTGCATTGGGGGACCATATAAGGAGAAGGAAAACCTAAGAAACTGCATGGCAGAGAAGGGTGGAGGTCCGTTCTCTTGGGTGGTGCAAGCTAGGTAGAAGAGAGTTGGGTACTTGGATTGTTGTGGGTGTTGGGAAGCCTGTGAGAGATTGGGTGTTGACTGGTTTGGGAATCCAAGTAACACTCTGGAACCATCCTTGTGGATTCATAGACCTGGATCAAGGGTGACGCTGTTGTTGAGATTTGGAGCAGTAGTGGCTATGGTTGGGTGGAACATCCTTGATCTACAGCCAGTTGGTTTCATCTCTCATAAATATAAGTTCTCTCTGTTGTGATATTATTTCTGTGTATGAATGTATTTTGCTGTGTATTTTAATTATCGTTTAATTGAATCTTTAGAATATGCATGCTTGTTGACTATTCTTGTGCATGTCGTTAAAATATTTTCTTTTATGCATCCTTATATTTTAAAAAGGTGTCGATAAGAGAAAGAAGTCCAAGGGTGGGCTTGCAGGTAGCATACCCCGGCCTGTGGGTGGCTTGGGATGTTACAGTTTGGTATCAGAGCTTTTGGTTGAAACACCGGGCCGGTATGGGTCAGGTCTATTGGTCAGAATCTCGTGGTCAAGATCAAACTCTGACCGTGAAGTTGAAAAGCTCAAGAGGAATGGCGTTGCAGAATCTACGGAGGATTTAGATTATCAGAGACCCGTTGTAAGGGGTTCGAAGGATCGTGCCCATCCCCTTTGAATTCAGGAGCGGTCACCACTATAGGATCAGGAGAGATCTAGGATCATTAGATCGGAGGACAGGTGAACAGGGTTCGTCCGATGAAAAGGAAGAAAGGGTTAAGTTCACAAGCGTCAGATCCCATTGGAGAGGGAGATCAACAGACAACAGGCATTGCAGGGAACCAAGTTGCATGGGAGTTAATTCCCCAAGGCGGTCCCACAATCCAAACCATGGTTTCACCGAGGGGTTATGTGTCAGCGTTAAGAGAATTGCGGGGTGAAAAGTGGGTTACTCCAAATCGTTGATGCACGCACCCGCAAATTGAAAGGCAGTAGGTGATGTGACATGTTAGTGCTCGAACATCAAAACTCCATATAGCCGAAGTAGTTGGGAACCGTTGGTCTGTAGGAGGACATGCATCAACTGATCGTGTGCTCGGGATAAAATGCTCCGGGAAAAAGTGAGTGAGGAGGAGGTTTGAAGTTTGAGACTTTCAAAACTCAAAGACTTAAAAGGATCTCAACAATTGATCTGCCAAGGGCCACGCGTCACCAAATCTAGAGCTTCAGAGAAAAGTCAGTGGGGCCAGATAAGTTTTGAGGTTTGAGATTTCCGAAGTCCAGAGTCCTGAAGAAATCGTAGTCATTGATCCATGGGGGACATGCGTCAGAATATCATGAGCTTTGGATAAAAACATTTTCAAAAAAAAAGGTTGAGGTTTGAGATTTCCGAAGTCCGGAGTCCCGAAGTAAAGCATAGTCGTCAAATTAAGGAGGACACATGGTACAGATCCATGAACTCCAGGTGAACACCCGAAGTGAATCTTAGTCATCCAATCCAGGAGGACACATGGTGGCAGATTGGCTAGTCCGATAATTCAGAGTTCGGGAGAATTGGAAGTATGCTAGTATGAAAAACTCTCGAAGTCCCAAAGCCCGAAAAGTCGAAGTGATGGGGAATGATGACGTCACCTAGAGGTGATGTGGACCATGGAATTCCTGAAGTGATGTGGCATGTGGATGTCACCTAGGATGATGTGGACACATGGGATGTGTGCCACACATCAGTAAGTTTTGATCATTTGGAGTATTGAAAAGTTAGTTAGAACATGACACGTGGCACCCGCCTGATTGGGCCACTTGTCCACTTCCAGTATTTCACCATGTGGCGACAGATCGTGCAGTCTGAAGACTGGGCACTCTAGAGGAGAAATATGTGACAGGTTGCGTTGGGTTGAAAACTCTCAAAGGTCGGAGTACATATCGACTGTTGATTCCAGAAGACACACGTCAAAGGATCGTCGACTTCAGGTGAAAGCACTCCAGGAGAAAGTGCAGGAAGAAAGTTTGAAACTTCTGAAGCCTGAAGAGACAAAGTGATTCACAGTCACTGATCTATGGGAGGACACACATCGACAGATCACGAACTCCAGGTAAAAGGAATTCTGGGAGGAGGTAAGCAAGGAAAGTTGAAACTCTCGAAGCATGGAGTCCCGAAACATATCTCGATCGTTGATCATGAAAGAGGATGAGGACCATTGATCTGGTCCTGGCTATAAGTTTCAAAGTCTCGACGCTCTAGAAAAACACTTTTTCTACTAACCACAGGGTCATGGCCGTGGTCATATGTAGATTGAGAGCTGAGGGAAGGAAGGCTAAGGGAGAAATTGGTTGTTTTTGAGACAAAAAAAGTGCTAAGGAAGGATTTAGCTGCGGTTTCCGATCGTGGTCACTTGGGAAGGTTGTTTGAAGGAAGATCCTAGGCAGGATGAAATTCTATGTCAACCAGGGATAACATGACACTATTATTTTTGGAGAATGGGAATATGATCTCCATGAACAAACAAAAAAAAAAAAGACCCATAGCATGGTTTGGAAATTTTGTTTATCATATGCATAATTCTAACAAAATGGTCACTTGCACATTTTGCAGAATTAAGAGGCTTAAGCTCATCAGTTTAGGATGTGTATTGAGGAAATGGAAGAAGGTGAGGGAGCCTCCAGTCATGATAAGGAGGATGAAGGCCAGAATACTAGAGTTGGTACTGCAGAGACAGAATCCAACGGACTCAAGGGAAAAGGAGAGAAGGAAACGTTGATAGAAATGATAAGGAGCCTGAAGATGGAAGTGTGGAGCTACAAAGAAAACAATGAGAGACCAATGAGCGAGAAAAGTCAAATAAACACTCAAGTGTTGCAGAGCTTAAATCAGTTGCAGAGGAAAACAAAGAAGGGATCAAACTCAAGACAAGAGGAAGAAGGCAGGTGTCATGAAAGAACAAATGCTCGTGGAAGAGCTGGTTATTCCAGAAGTGCTAGTAGAGATCATGGACACCACTCACCTCCTTACTCAGAAAAAAAATTTGATGCATCGGATGATCCCATAAGCAATTTATAGGTGTCCCCTATCAGACAACAAAGAAAGAAATAAGAGGTAGACAGTTTTCAAGGAGATCTGAGGAAGCTCAAGACACCTTCCTTCGATGGTGAAAGAGAAAGGGAAGATGATGTCGAAGCATGGTTTCTTGGGCTCAGGAGATATTTTTAGTTGCATAACTATTCATCAAACCTGGAAGCCAAGATTGCCACCTACCATTTACATGGGAAAGCTGCAATGTGGTGGGATCAAATGAAGCAAGTGGAACATGTTAATGAAAGTAGGATCACTTGGAAGCAATTCAAGAAGTACTTCTAGAAGGAGTACCTCTCAAAGCAATTCTATGACAAGAAAATGCAAGAGTTCTTTTAACTCAGGTTGGGAAGCATGACTATGGTAGAGTACGAGAAGAAGTTCTTGGGATTTTTAAAGTATGTCAAGTTCATTGGTGATGAGAAAGTGAAAATACATAGATTTCTAAGTTGATTTCCATCAATTTATAAGGAAAATATCAACTATGACGAGCCTGAGACCTTGACTAAAGCCATTAGGAAGGATAAATACATGTATGAGCAAGGCCAGGGAAGAGAATCTATGCAGAAATCTTGGAAGGACAAGAAGAATGAGAAGTCCAATCAAAAGAGGAAAGGATTTAAACCTTCCTTCCATAGTAATGATCCTAATATAAATCATCAAGATCAGTATGCTAAGGGGGATTTCAAGAAAGAATATTCCTTGGGAAAAAGGGGAATACCACCAATCCAATGTTGGGGATGCAAGGAAGATCACCTGAACAAGGATTTCCCACACAGAAAGGACAGGTTGAAGACTGTGCACAACATCCAAGAGGCTACAACAGTCGAAGATATGGCAAGAATCTATGCAGATTTAAATGATCGACAAGTAGAGTACCAGTCCAATATGATCGAGGTGGAAGGTAAGATCATGAATCAACCTATTGCTATTTTTATTGATTCAAGAGCAATTCATTGTTATATTGATCCTAAGATAGTGGATAGATTACATTTGGAGAAAAGTAAACTTGGAAAAGCAAGTTTGGTTCAGTTAGCCACTGGAACCAAAAGAAGAATCTATGATATGGTCAGAAGTTGTTCCATAAGTCTTAATGGAATGAATACTAGTATTGACCTAAATATCATACCATTGGCGTCTTATGATGTTCCGATTGGGATGGATTGGTTGGACAAGCATCATGTTGTCCTAGATTGTCATAACAAGACATTTACATGTCTTGATGGAAATGGAAAACAGAGCACTATGAAAGGAGTTCCAAGACCCATCTCTATAAAGGAGATTTTGGCCTTACAGCTGAAAAGATGTTTTAGAAAA
The DNA here is from genome assembly GCA_032191745.1 of Picea mariana. Classification (NCBI taxonomy): domain Eukaryota; kingdom Viridiplantae; phylum Streptophyta; class Pinopsida; order Pinales; family Pinaceae; genus Picea; species Picea mariana. Next base: position 186,129 of record JASDQU010104355.1, on the reverse strand, counting down.
GGATGTCAATTGTATGCAACTCATGTGGAAGATCCAGTTGATACAAAGGGGCCAAGCCTTGAAGATTTCTCAGTGCTATAGGAATTTGAAGATGTATTCCAAGAAATACCCAGATTCCCACCAAGAAGGGAGATAGAATTCTCAATTGATTTAGTATTAGGAGTTTCCCTGGTGTCAAAAAAAACTTACAGAATGAGAACACCAGAGTTAAAAGAATTACAAATGTAGTTGGAGGAATTGTTGAAGAAAGGGTACGTACATCCAAGTGTTTCACCTTGGGGAGCACCAGTACCTTTTGTCAAAAAGAAGGATGGAACCTTGAGGTTGTGTATTGACTTACGTCAGTTGAAAAAGTACACTATAAAGAAAAAGTATCCTCTACCTCGAATTGATGACCACTTTGACCAGCTAAGAGGAGAAAATATATTTTCAAAGATTGACCTGAGGGTAGGATACCATCAGGTAAGAATCAAGGAAGAAGACATTCATAATATATCCTTTAGGACCAGGTATGGGCATTATGAATTTGTATTGGTGCCATTTGGATTGACCAATGCACCAGCTATCTTCATGTGCTTGGCATATTCAAAAATTATTTGGACAAGTTCCTCATAGTATTCCTGGATAACATACTTATCTATTCTAAGTATGAAGAGGAGCATGAACATCACTTAAGACTGGTATTGCAAGTACTGAGAGAACATCAGCCATATGCCAATTTGAGTAAGTGTTCTTTTTATTAAAAGAATATCCATTACTTGGGACACATTATTTCAGAGCAGGGCATTTCAGTAGATCTAGAGAAGATCAAAGCCATTAGAGTATGGCCAACACCCAGAAATGTGTCAGGTGTTAGATCTTTTATGGGATTAGTTGGCTACTATAGAAGGGTCATAGTAGGGTTCTCAAAGATTGCTCATCCCATCACTTCCTTGCAAAAGAATGGAACTAAATTTGAATGGACACTCAAGTGTGAAAAGAATTTTAATCTGTTGAAGGAATTACTTACTAGTGCGCCTGTGTTAAAGATTGCTGACCAAAATGAAAGTTTTGTGGTATGTACAGACACTTGTAAGGAAGGACTTGGGGGACTCCTCACACAAAATGGACATGTCATTGGGTATGAGTCCATAAATCTTAAGGAACATGAGAGGAACTATGCCACGCATGACTTGGAATTTGCTACCATTTTTCATGCCTTGAGGATGTGGAGGCATTATCTCATGGGGAAGAAATTTGAATTAAGAATAGACCACAGTGGCCTGAAGTATCTTTTTGAACAGTCAACCTTGAATGCTAGGAAAACAAGATGGCTAGAATTTTTAAGTGAATATATCTTTGATATCAAGCATATCAAGGGAAAGGACAATAAAGTTGTCGATGCACTTGGTGGGAGAGTGCATCTCATGCATGCTACTATTGTCAGTATGCATCAGTCAGACTTGAAGAGCAGAATTTTAGATGGTCTTGTTACATATCAGCATTACCTACAGGTAAAGGAAAACTTATAGCAAGGAGATGTACAGCAGAGAATAAAGGAGTATGAGATAAAGGAATATGGATTGCTCATGCATAAGAATAGAATCTATGTTCCTAGTTCTGGAGAACTGAGGAGTTTGGTACTAAAGAAAATGCATGATGTTCCTTATGTTGGACATCCCGGTTACCAGAAAACAATTACAGCAATAAGAAGCCAATTCTTTGGCCGGGAATGAAGAAGGATGTTGTTTATTAGATCGCTAGATGTATGGAATGTCAGAAGGTGAAGGCTGAGCATTGGCACCCAATGGATTTGTTGCATCCATTGCCAATCCCACAAAAGAAATGGGAAGTGATCACCATGGATTTCATTACAGGATTACCTAGAACAAATAGGAAACATGATTCCATCATGGTGGTATTTGAAAAATTAACAAAGGCTTCTCATTTTGTGCATGTGAAGACAACGCATACAATGACTAATATTGCAGAAATTTTCATGAAGGAAATTGCTAGGTTGCATGGGATACCTAGGACAATCATCTCGGACAGAGATATGAAGTTTACCTCCAATTTCTGGAGGGGATTGTTTAAATGATTTGGCACAAATCTAAACTTTAGCATAGCATATCATCCCCAGACAGATGGGAAAACAGAGAGAGTCAATCGAATAATTGAAGACATGTTGAGAATGTATGTGATAGATAAGCCATCTAGGTGGGAAGATTACGTACACTTGGTTGAGTTTGCATATAATAATGGGTATCAAGCTTCATTGAGAATGAGCCCATTTGAAGCCTTGTATGGTAGGAAATGTGATACTCCAATAAGTTGGGACAACCTAGCAGATAGAGTGGTACTTGGGTTGGAGTTGCTCAAGGACATGGAAGACCAGGTGGTCAAGATCAAGCAGAATTTAAAGGCAACTCAGGATAGACAGAAAGTTTATGCAGACAAGAACATGACAGTTAGAGAATTTAAAGTAGGGGAGCATGTACTTTTGAAATTGGGTAGTTGTACAAAGCTGGCAGCCATATTCTATGGTCCATTTGAAATATTGGACAGAATAGGGCCAGTTGCATACATGCTTGCATTGCCTACTTCCATGAATGTGCATAATGTATTTCATGTATATTTACTAAAAAAATATGTACATGACCCTAACCATGTTATTGATTGGAATCTGATTCAAGTAGAGATGGAGGGAGACTTTCAGGTTCAGCTAATGCATGTATTGGACAGAAAGTTCAAAATGCTCCGGAATCAATTTATAGAGCTGGTAAAATTTCAGTAGACCTGCTATGGTCCTGAAGATGCTACCTGGGAGCATGAAGATGCCATGCAGGAAGAGTACCCACAACTTTTTGAATAAATTTGAGATTTTGATCTCTATTTTATATATGCACTAAGGATAGTGCCAAAATAAGGGGGAGGGGATGTAACACCCCAGGTTTTGAACCCCCATTTTAAATAATCTATTGTTACAATGCCGAGAGGCCTCAGTGCCCAAAAAATTATTAAAGGGCCAGTATGCCCAAGAAATGTAATGTTTTTATCATTATTAATAATAAACACATCATTGGCTACTAGATGGACAAGGACTAAAGTTATAGGGGGCTATGATTCCAGAAGAGAGGGGGCTTGAGGGGATAAGTGTTTATTNGGGGATGTAACACCCCAGGTTTTGAACCCCCATTTTAAATAATCTATTGTTACAATGCCGAGAGGCCTCAGTGCCCAAAAAATTATTAAAGGGCCAGTATGCCCAAGAAATGTAATTTTTTTATCATTATTAATAATAAACACATCATTGGCTACTAGATGGACAAGGACTAAAGTTATAGGGGGCTATGATTCCAGAAGAGAGGGGGCTTGAGGGGATAAGTGTTTATTCCTATTTTTAATTACCCTTTTAATCTAAGGGAGGGGATCGGTTATGTGAGATTCTTGGGGAAGGCCAGGAGGTTCTTGATTCCCCACGAAGTTACTTAAACCCACCTATGGTTTGATGGGGGGGTTCGACTGATGGCTTGTTCGCTGATTTCCTGTACGTTCATTCATTTCTCTCACTCGCTCATTCACCTCATACCTACCTATCACTCATCCATCCACCCTCATACACATATTGTTTTGGGAAAGGGGACCGAACTGCTGAATAATTAGACACGGTATGGTGGGTTGTAGTGGTCGCCGGTGTGATCCAGTCGTGTCTTGAGGCCTGCATGTCTGAGATGCATTGGCCTTTACCAGTGTTGCTCACAATAGTGAGTCCTAAGAGTTCCAACATTGAGATTCTGGACCAGTTGCATTGGGGACCCAAATAAGGAGAAGGACTGCCTGAGGGACTGCGTGGCAGAGAAGGGTGGAGTTTTGTTCTCTTGGGTGGTGCAAGTTGGGTAGAAGAAAGTTGGGTACTTGGATTGTTATGGGTGTTGGGAGGCTTGTGAGAGCTTGGGTGCTGACTGGTTTGGGAAGCCAAGTAACACTCTGGAACCTTCCTTGTGGATTCATATCCCTGGCTCGGGGGTGACGTTGTTGTTGAGATTTGAAGCAGTAGTGTCTACGGTTGGGTGGAACGTCCTTGGTCTGCAGCCAGTTGGTGTCATCTTTCATAAAGTTAAGTACTCTCTGTTGTGATATTATTATTTGTATATGAATGTATTGCATTGTGTATTTTAATTATCATGTAATTGAATCTTTATAATATGCATGCTTGCTGACTATTGTTGTGCATGTTGTTAAAATATTTTCTTTTATGCATCCTTATATTTTAAAAAGGTATCGATAAGCGAAAGAAGTCCAAGGGTGGGCTTGCAGATAGCATACCCCGGCATGTGGGTGGTTGGATATTTGATGAGTTGAAAAGTGTAAATGATGATAATGATAGACAATGAAGCCATTCCACCCATTTACTATCATGGAATTCCACAAAAAAATGACAAAAATAGTGCTAACACCATGCATGAGTGACTTCCACTAGTCCAATTGAGTGTAACTGAGTGTAACTGAGTGTAACTAACTATGGAATGAAGAGGAGCTCCCTATTTTGTAGGGGAATAATATCTAAAGAGAATATTCTCATTTAAGGAAGCATTCTCAACATTGGACTATCAACCTTAGAAAAATAATTACCTAGGTGAGTGTGTAATATCTCCAACACCCCCCATGAACACTACTAGGGTGTACATAATGAATGGGTCCTGACAACCAAGGCCATGTTAGGTACCCATTGTAAAATGCATCTAAGAATGAAACACTTGAAAAAAAATAGAGAAA
>JASDQU010104355.1:159979-171699 GCA_032191745.1 Picea mariana | reverse complement strand
AGGAAAAGTGAGATTGATTTGGTCTTCTCTTTTGAGGTTATTTATTTTTGTGCATTGTTTTCTCCTTTTAGAAGTTGTGAATTTGTTTCAGTGCTAATCAGTGGTACATTATGCAAATTTTAAATAGTGTGCATCACACTACTTGGAGTGGCCCAAGTTTTTGTTCCTGAGATTAAACTTAAGGCTTAAGAATAATGTCAGGCATTAGGAATTTAAGGAATTTTTTTAGAGATGCTTTTTCTTCCATTCGTTATACAAGAATTAAATCCTCAAATGAAATTAATAGCCGAACAGAACAGAGGTCATGTTTCATCGTCTGAGTCGATTAATCAAATTGAGTTATGAAGGAGAAAATTACAAAACTATTAAACAAAATAAAGCATCAATGACAGAGGAATCTTACCTTGTTAATAGTAGAAAAAAACGTAGAATGCACCCCTGAAAGGATATAAGATACAGTGATCTAAATAGTTGGCAGGTCTTGTATTTGTTGATAGCAAATATAGAGGAAAAATTGCTCGCTTATTAAATAACTAAATAGAAGGTGATAATAGTAGATGTTGTACTAAATTGCAATCACTCACTTATCAAGGAGTAACATACGGGAAACAAGATATATGAAATACAAGAGAAACACATAACTCAAACATCACAAAATTTGGAATCCCTATATACACTTGTATTAATACTCACAAAGGATGAGTTTTCTTAGTTACAATCCAGCAAGAAGCATCCCTTCTTCAATCTTAGAAAGATATATTTATAAAAAAGGTTCTCAACCCTAAACGATTTGAATTCTCCTTATTTCTAAAATAGTCAAAAAAAATACAAAACGTAAAATGTGAAACTCTTCACTTGCATCTCTTCTATCTTTGTGTCTCACTAGCAGAGATGTTTTCTCTTCTAGTTCTCCATCTCAGGAAACAGTTGGTCTTCTAATCACAATCTGTACATATGATGTGCAAAGGCTACCTCATTGGTTACCGGAGGTGTTTCCCTTTCCTTGCTCGATACATTTAATGCATCTGCTTACAAATTGTACCACCAGCCCAGAGGATTCTGTTAAATTATTTGCCTCAAGAAATTACAATTTCTTTTCTAATCAAGGCAATCTATCTTCCATTCTTATATCTTATGAAGTTATTGATTGTAGCTTCAAATTAGGCTTCACTAGCCACCTATCTATTTGAGTAATATCAATCTGTTTTAAATGCGAGATCTCATCCTAGGCTTCTTCAAAGTTTGCCTTGATATTAAGTTGATTCTTCGCTATGTCAACCTATCCCAGTACTTCAGAGTGATCAAATTTTCTGAAGCCTAATGACTCTTTATTTAGTGAATGAAAAGATTCTTCACAAGCCTCCTTGACTTCCTTAGCCATTCTTTTACTTTCGGCTACGTTATCTTCCCATGTCTTCAGTATTATGTCACCTCTGACTTGTTCTGAAATAGACAACCCTGAAACCACAGATACTCCTTCTCTACCCGATGACACAACAGCTTCTTGGAAAGTGGTTCAAGTAGCAATAGCCTCTCTCTTTTTTAAACCAATATTACTCAAGGATTGATCTACCACCCGAAAGTGGTTTTGTACAGCTTCTACCTTAGTGATAAGGCTTTCATGTGTTGATCCCATCTTCTCATGCAATTCCAATGCCTTCTCTTGGAAAACTCTCATATCTACAGCAGTATTTTCAGTCGAGTTTATTCTGGCATGTAGTTGTTTTACCAACTCTCCCTGCTGAAAGGCCCATTCTCTACTCGACTGTGTGTTCTTCTACATTCATCAAGACTAGATTTGAGCTGTTGGATTTCCTGTGTATTACAAACTCTAATCTACTCAAAAATCTTGTTAATCTCACTCCTGACATTCTTTTCTACATTCTTCACTTGATTTTGTAGTTGACTTATCAGCAGAGCTTTCTGCTTCAATCATTCCTTTAAGTTTCCAACTGAAAATTGGTTTGTTGTCACAAAAGCTCCCAAAGAGCATGCCACCTCTATGGCGAAGTCTTCCTCTCCCAAGCCCTGTCCATCAAGTAGCACCCTGTGTCTTTTGACACGGCACCTTCCTTCTGGGGCATTTCTCTCTTTACCATAGCCCTCCTTTTCTTGCTGAAAAAGAATTCAGAAGGAGGCATCTCTTCAACTGAAATAGTTGTAAGATCTTCTATAAACATCACCTCATCATTCAGGTTCCCTCTGCTAGAATTTAAATGTGTGATAGATTGGATAGGGATACCAATCTCGGTGAATGGTTGTTTCTCGAACGTATCAGTGGCTGATTTTTCATGTGTGGACAGTGGCCCTTTTTGAGTCAAAACCTTAGTGTTCTCCTAGCTTTCTAGAGCATCTTGTCCACTGGATTTATTTGTTTCTAAACTCTCGACCTCAACTTCCTATGTATCTAGGGGTGTATGGATTTCTCCCTGCAAGACCTTCAAAAGGCTATTTCTCCTATGCTTTTGGAAATTATAGAATTCAACCAGTTGATCTAGAGCCAGAGTCTGGACTCAGCTCAAAACTTCCTGATATGATCTAACCCCTCAGAATAAATCATCATGAGGAGAATCTTCATGCTCATACCTTTTCAAATTAAAAGAGGCCATATGGTTTCCTACGATCTTCTGAGGATCATGTTTCTTCAACTCAATATCGACAAGCTTAATTTCTTCCAAGGCCGCAGCCTCTACTTTCGAATGGCCGAAATCTAAAAGTGAAAACATACCAATCTGCAAGGGAAAAGTAGTCCATACCTTTTTCTGCAAGGCTTTTATCTCTTTACTGACTCTGCCTAGTATAGTTTTTTGCGCTACTTCTCTGCACACCAATTGGTCTGGAAGAAACTTGGGCAAGGCATGCGGAGGAATCGAGCAACCAAAAATCCTGATATAGGAAAAATATTCTTCAATAAACCAGTATGCTACCTTCCCTAGGTTGGCTATTATTCTATCAGAAATCCTGGGAGGTGGGTGCCCATATATGGCGATATGTGTTGGCACCACCACATAATTGCAGATTTCATAAAATAAATCCTTCACTTTATCTTCCCATAGCTTTGAATGATAAATATGTATTTCTTTAGCGATGTCTGGAGTCCATCTCCAGCCCATCAAAGGAAAAGGAGTCATAAAACAAATGGCATCCATAAGATAATCCGACATGTAAAATGAGGTGGTTCGTCCCTTGGATTTCAATGCCTGATCCTCAACGATTTCCTAGGCCAGACTATCTGATAATATCTTGGCCCAATTGAATGAAAATCCCTCTGCAACTTCATGCATAAACGGTACCCATGATAAGAGGAAATGAGCAGAATTTTCTCTCCTAGAAATTCTATAGAGCATCATGGCCACATACATCATATGAGAGTCTAATGATGCGGTGGCATATACGCCATGGGTGTCTGCTCTAAATTTCTCGAGGCATTCCCACCAATCTTTGATCAAATCAAGGTAATTCTTCACGCCTTCTGTGCACTCTTCTTCCTGGAATATTTTTAAGAAATGAGCATTATAACTGTATTTAAATCTTGGGGACAATTTGTACATCACCTGTACATGTTCGGGGCGGAAATCTCCAACAACAGCTTTTTGCGCATTGTAGATGGTCTTGGTAGCGACGTCAACGTTCTTCAGGGCCTAGCCTATCATGTCATTATATGGCATAAGCCTTGGTCTTGTAGCTACCTTATTAGCTATAATTGGGTTATGTATTTGAGTTTTGTCTCCTGAGTCTCGGTCCCTTCATTGTTTGATTCTTCAGGACAATTGTTCAGCTCGTATTGTAGTATATTGCAGACCTATGTCTAAGTCTTTATGGTTTCCACAGCGCTTGGCGACGTGTCCGATAAAACATCTGTGTTTTGGCTCAAGCTCTCACCAGTCCCTTTAACCATAGTTAACGGAGCCATGAGAGTAGTAAACGTAGCACTATGTTGCCTGTCACAGAAAATGTGTAAAATCCTTTACCTGGAAAACTTACTACTTAGTAAAAACTCTCAGTGAAATTCTAAATTCAAAAACTCTTTTTCTTTAATTGCACCAATAACCAATACCTTTACTAATGGAGTATTTACTTTCCTTAATGAATAAGATTTAAGCGGTGGTCCAAGATTGTATTTGGAATGATTGTCGTAAATGCATTATTAATGTCATTAATTCTTTGGAGGTTCATGCTTGCGAAAAGTACAGATGAAATTTGAATTTATCCAAGTCATTATTAGGCGACATATTAATTAAGAGATAATCATTGTTAATGCATCTTCTAATCATACTTATCGTTAATTAAATTTCAGAATTTCAACTCTCAGGAGATCCTATACAGTTTGAGCTATAACTTCCGAAACGCGAAATTGCAACGTGATTAATTAATTTTAATTGTGCTTAACCCTTTTAATTAATCGTGATTAACCTCTAAGATTTCGGGGTTTCGGGTCTCAGGATATCGATATTTTCTATACGTTAGAATCCCCAAAATGCGAAATCGCGATAAGATTTATTAATCATTAATTGTTCTTTAATCCTTAATTAACCCAGTTTAATGTTTGAGACAGTTTCGCGATTTTGGTTACTGGGAATTTAGAATCGCTACATGTTGAAATATTTGTATCACGAAACTCTGAAACATGAATCTTTTGAAAGTAGTCTTTAATGATTTGGATCGTTAACAAGTAGGCGGCTCCATAAATTTTAAGGGATTAGGACCGTTTGATTTAAATGGGAGATTTCATCGACGGTGAGAATCAAGTGCATGTTTCTTTTGTTTAAACAGGAATGAAATCTATTTAAATTCTAAAGTTTATAAAAATATGTGTTCCAACATAGGCTCCATCTAGGGATTGCGTCTCCCTGCGAGACACCGAAGAACAATAGACCAAGTGCCTTTATTAGGTAAATGGATTCATTATTGCATTTCTTTGAAACACCTTCTGAAAAAGAACATATAGGAGGACTTTGGGTTTCATCCATATCTTTGAAATCTTTCAAAACTTAGCCATTCACCGATCTCAAGCTTAGGCTTTATTGATGGCTTCCTTTTCTTAAAACTAATTTTGTATTTGCTTAAGATAATCAAAACAACCTTAACCGATCTATTGGACTCTATTTGATTTTGTTCGCATCAAGACAAGGTAATCTTAATGTTTTAGTCAGGGAGTCCCATGTTGGATTAGAATGTAGATTTAGTCGAAAAGAAAAATAGTTACTAGAGTACATCATAATACATGTATAACAGCCTTTCAGATATCATAGACATTGCTTCACTGCTAGCGAGCCTATTCAGTACCCCGGTGAAGTTATCTAATTACCATATTGAATTTCCTTTCACCACTTCAATTAGTAATTATGCATTTAAATGCTGAGATGAGGGCAATCATTTAATGAATTTCCTTTCATCGTCTCTTTTTGGACTAGATGGGGGAAATCATTTTACGAATTTCCTTTCACCATCTATCTTATATTTTTAAAACATGAAGTGGGGGTAATCAATTTGTATATAATATACCAGGGATGATATATGTTTATAATTTAGCATCAGAGGTCTGTCAACTCACTTTGATTACTCTGGACTAATCTTCTTCTGACCTTCAAAACACCTTTTCATACAGGGAAGTTCTCACGGGGAGCTTTTAATTTACAGGGACTTTCCTTAAGTGAAACTAATCAGTCTAAATCTATTAGAAAGGTTAAAGAAATTAGTATTATCCTAGACATACCTTCTTTCAGTTAAAATCCGAGGAATCATAAGGATTTTTTCCTATTCTCGTTTTGAAGACTTGTTTCTGAACTCTCGGAATTAAGGTGAAGTCTTTTTCCCTCCATGAATACCACGAAAGATATTTAGAATCATAGAACAATACACCTTGAGGATTAGCATGGAAAACTGAATGAGGATTTAGATGTTCTACTACGACCACGTTCATTCTTATGCGGGCTTGTTTATTAATTCTTGAATATTTTCTTTAAGGTCTTTTTATTGCTTAATTTCTTATTATAAATTTTATTTCATTTTTTATTTTAATTTTATTTTATCCAGAGGAAACTATTGAGAATTAAATTGTAATTTTACATTCCTCTAGTTATAGATTAGGTGACAGTATTTGTATAGATGAGACTTCTGTCAAACTTGGTGATATCCCCTCAAAAATTTAACTTTGATCAGTAAGGCAGAAGTTCATACCTCATATTTTCTCTATATTTTCAACCAAGTAAACTTATTTATTTATCACATGTTTCGAGAGAAAGCCTATGTTCTGACACGTGAGTGTCGACTTCGTCTACCTCTTCTCTCGCAACTATCAACAAGTATCCTGCATGACAATAAACATGAGGCATGTCAGGAACTTCTGTATACCATAACTCAACATGTTACTTATATTTATTTATTTTGTTATTTATGAAATCAACTAACCTGGTTTTATTTACAGTGAAAGTAAAAACTTACCAAAGAAATGAAGAATTGCAAACAAGAATATGAAAATCAAACCGACATGTACAATGAGAGTTCAGAATCTGCTTATTGCATCAAATGCTTTAGGTAACGCCTATTGATAGGGGCGTTAAGGATTTTTCCATCAAGATTTTATAACAAAAATGAATTCTTCCCCTCAACAGCTGAGATCTTGAAAGGTCCACACCAGATATGGTCAAATTTGTCGTGCTTTCCTGAGTCTTCCTTCCTGGCATCCCACTTTAAAACCAGGTCACCAAGGAGAAATTCCTTATCTTTAGCTTTTTGGTCAAATAGAGCTTTCATGTTGTCTTGATACTTCTGGATTCTTTCATCCACTTCTACCCTATTTTATTGTACTTCAATCATTTGATTTATTCTTCTGGTGATGTCATTTGGCTCTTCGTTGTCATCTTGACAAAGTTTCATTACAGGCAAAGCAAGATTTATGGGAAGAATCACGTCGGTACCGTACACCATTTGGAAGGGGAACATCCCGATTGATTTCTTATTGCCTATTCTATTAGCCCACAAAGCATATTTCAAATGTACTTTCCACGCTTTCTTATTTTCAGTCATCATTTTTTTAATTATGGTGACAAGGATTTTATTTGAGGACTCTGCTAATCCATTGCCCTAAGAATAGTAGGCTATGGAATGTCCTAGTACAATGTTGTACTTTTGACAAAAACTTACCATAGCCATGGATTTGAAAGCTTGAGAATTATCAATGACTATCTTCTGAGGACAGTCGAATCTCGATAAAATGTTCTCTTCTAAGAAACTAATCACCACTAGGTCCATTGCATTTCTTGTCTAAATGGCTTCCACCCATTTAGTGAAATAATCAGTAGCAGTCAAAATCCACTTATGTTGTGTGCTTGAATGTGGGTGTATTTCAACAATGAAATCCAAACCCCATTGCTGAAAAGGAGCTTCTTTTTTGACTGGGACAAAAGGTAGTGCTAGAAGTTTTTGCTTGCCTGAGAATAATTGGTATGGGTTACATGCTCTGACTATAGCGTTTACGTCAGTGAATAACTTCAGCCAATAATATCCAGCTCTTAGTATTTTATAAGTCATTTCTCTCCAGGCGTGATGTCCTCCACACACCCCTTCGTGAAACTCATTTATGACTCTCTCTATTTCATATTCTACTAAATAGCTCAGTAGAAAACCAAGAGGGTTCTTCCAATATAATTGGTTATCTATGATACAATATTTTACTGCATGCAACTTCAATGTTCTAGGTTTGGAAGGAGTCATATCACTCGAGCACTGCAAAGTTAGAAGGTAAGAAACTATGTCTTTATACCAAGCCGAAGAAGAGAATCTTTCCTTAATTCGATTTGCACGTGTCTGATCATCGAACTCTTCTATATCTGGAAGCTCTTTGTAGGAATGCAGATGATTTATCCCAAGTGCCCGTAAATTTGATTCTGCTAATAGTTTAGCCAAGCCCTGACCCTTTAAAAGTTTGGTTGGTTTTACTTCTAAGTAAAATTCTTGAATCTTGGCTAACCATCACCCCCTTTTTCCATCACTATCTGGTTGAACTAATATCTCTTTGATAACACTAGTTGGTACGTAGACAATTATATTAGAATGGAGCACATAAGTCCTGAAAGCTTTAAGGGCTTTCAACATAGTGTATGCCTTTTTTTCTAATATATCATATTTTAGTTCAACAAATCTTAGACTTTTACTAAAAAAATGCAATTGCCTGCTCGAACCCTTCATCATTTTTTTGTAAGAGCACGACCGCGATAGTGTGTTCAGAGGAAAATGAGAAGATCAAGAATTCTTTCATATAATATAGAATGGCCAGCACTGGTGCTTCACCTATAACTTTCTTGACGCGTTCAAATGATGCTTTGGCTTTGGTTGTTCATTTGACCTCGCTATCTTTCTTGAGCATATATGTAACCAATTTAACGATTTCAGCAAATTTTGGAATGAATTTTCTTTAAAAAATAATTTTTCCTAAAAAATATTGAATCTCCTTTCTATTCCTAGGAATATTCATTGTATTGATAGCTTCAACCCTTTTCGGGTCAATTTTGATTCCATCTCTAGATACTATATGGCCCAAGAGTTTACCTTCCTGCATTGCAAAATGAGATTTCTTGGGGTTTAGAGACAAACCGAATTTACGACATTTCTCGAATGTCTGTTTGAGGTGTATTAAATTCTTTGCATCAAATTTAGAAAACACGGTTAGATCATCAAGATAAATGACCACAAACTTATCTCTTTCACCGACAAATGCGATATCCATGGCTCGTTGGAAAGTGGCTCCTGCGTTCATTAGACAAAATGACATTTTATCATACATAAAAGTACCCCATGGGGTGGTGAACGCGGTTTTTTCTTTATCATCCTCGTGGACTAGAATTTGATTGTAGCCCGAAAAGCCATCAATCATAGACATTATATTTTCTCCGACCACTTTTTCCAAAACATGATCCATTTTAGGTAATGGATAATTATCTTTGAGGGATGATCTATTTAAGTTTTTTAAATCTACACAAAGTCTGATTTCACCGCTTTTCTTCCTGACCGGAACCAGATTGGCTACCCACTCTGTTAGGGTCCTAACCCACACATAGGTAGAGCAATATATTCGGATGTAATAAAGGTCAATATTAATAAGCCCTTTCAATAAAATAGAATAAGGCAGATGTAAGAAGACCTAATAGAAGCTTCCGCTTCTAGAAGGATCTTCCTCTAGATGCTTCTCTTGATAGACATATTTAGTATAAATAAGGGTCGAGGGTATGAAAACCCTAGCTTGGAGATTATTGTAACAGAGAGTTGCTCGACCGGAGGTTGCCCCCTCGAAGAGGCCCGTGAACATTGCTTTCTGAATCAAAGTGTTATTTATGTTGTTGTTCTTATATCATTTATGTGTTATTGTGGAGATTATGTTGGTTATATTACTGTTATTCTGCCGTTTCTAGCATTTTATTTATGTTTTGCATACTTTTTATATCTGGTACATTACAAGTGGTATCAGAACACTTTCCTTGGCAGAAATTGTGGGAATTTTTTTTTCAGGGTAGAGATGTATTCCAACATCTTTAAGCCACAGATATCTGTCGTTACATGCATAAACCCATGGTTGAGGGATTCACACACGCAGGAAATACAAGTGGTTCTTAAGCACACATCTATTGGCCACCCTTGTAACCCTTGTTGGTACCCCTTCGAGTGGTAGCGCATCAGACAGCACCTGTGTACGGATCGGCCTAGATTTCTTGAAGCCCTCTTTAGATAAACCGATCAACCGCCTGACTGCTATAGTGCCACTGAGAACAACACTCGGGAAGATACTCTCCCATACCTGGGTAGTCAAGTAGTATGGCTAAGGGTATGGTCTATCCTCCTTAGTTAGTTCCCTGAGATATTGGGCCGAGTACTACTGTTGGACCCCACACGTATATCAAAGAGCTATAGCATAGGGAAAACCCTTGTCTGTAAAACACTTGAAAACCTAACCCTTGGGGGACAGAAACATAAACAAATTAAAACAGACAAGATCTATTGTCACGCAACTGTGTTCGAGTTGCCAAGTAAATACACATTTCTTTCTAGTTAAGCATTTGGGGATTTCATCACTGCAGTATTCTTCAGACCGGAGTATAACTCCACAGGTGTAAAAAAAAAAAAATTCTGGAAATTTTTTCACCATTATTTGAGACCTATTCCATTGGATTCATCTCTTCTCCCTTATCACATTTTTTTTTTTTTAAAGTAAAAAGGGGGCAGGACCTATTGTATTATAACTTCAGAAAATAGCATACATATGTCACACAGGTGCCAGCTGTCCTTCCTATATAGGAAACCAGGACAACTGTCCTTCCCACTGTAGCATGCAATAGAAAAAGATGACTGCACCACCCTGCCCGAAGGAAACCAGGGTGGCCATGCAAAATTGACATCATTCTAGCTGTTCTAAAACTTATTGTTCTAGTACTGACTATGCTAATAGTTACAGAGCAACAGCCCTGGTAAACAACTACAAAAGTATAATTGGAAACCATGCAAGACAGAAGAAAACCTAAACCCCAAAGTCCTTGTGTGCTTCCTACGTTTTTCCACTGCTGGTTGGGATAGCGAATGGCTGAGAGCAGGTCAGACATTGCTGCTAAGGAGTGGCGTTGGAGTAGGCCGCGTAGAGCATATCCAGGCGCTGGCTAACGCAAACTGCTCTAAAGAGCTGGTCATCGACCAGGCTACGAACCTCAAATATCAACTGCAGAAGCTCCGGGTGCAGAAGTGATGGTGAGGCCGGTGCTTCCAGTTCCTTGTTTGTTTCCTTCACCTCCTATTTGTTTTCCAACCCCTCCGCGCTCGCCTACAAACCTGTGTAGCTTCTCGGTGGCTCCTCCTCGACCACGCAGGTGGTATACTCATCGTTTGGCGCTACAGAAGAACCTGGGAGTCCTGTGGGGCGGGACAGTTCTGCTGGTGCAGCAAAACTGGTCGGGGGATCCCAATTATCTGGTACCGTAAACATCTTGCTCTCCGAGAAGTCTGAGGGGAGGTCCAAGTCCGGGTCTTCTTCCACGCGAGTTCCAAGGGTAGAGCTAGCAACTATAGTCATCCGACACCATTTTTGCCTGGCCAAATGCACAGCGCGTTTAAAATTTCCATGCCGCTTCCTTCTGGAGTCGGCGGCGTACCAGTCGGCTCCTCTACGGGGCTTCCCTCACAGCCTTGGCATGGTAGGAGCGAGGAGCAAGGCCAGAACACCAAAACCTCCACTGCTAGACCACTGCACACCAGACTTCAAATTCACTCTGTGATTTTCGTCATTGCAATGGGACGGGTGGATTATAATGGCATCCATGATAGCCATGAGCTTAATGCTCTAGCTATCCGTCCTACGAAAACTCATGTGAAGCCCCATCAAACTGGCGAAGGAAAATGGAGGTGGTGCCATTCATAAATGGCTGTAAGTCTGGTGAGGGCCATTATAAATGGCCTCCCCCACGCCTCCTCCACATGGTTCCGCTTGTACCCGTGGCACCCCATCCGGGGCTTCTCCCTTATCACATTCATCCATATCATTTTTCGGAAAAAAAATTGACCCCACCCGCCCTTTTCAGTTCACCCATTCTCAATTCCCATACCTGTAGCCAAGACCTGGAAGCTCGCTTCAACACCTTGCAATCTGGTTTCCTCGAGACCCAAAAAGAAGTGAAACAACTCAGTGCTATTGTTGCCTCCATCGATACATCCATCAATACAACCATAAATACAACCAT
>JASDQU010104355.1:136203-159879 GCA_032191745.1 Picea mariana | reverse complement strand
AAAAAAATGAAATTGAGAAAATGGTCCAGGAACTCCTTACTGCAGGTGTTATCCTCCCTAGTACGAGCCCTTACTCTTCTCCTGTAGTCATGGTCCTGAAGAAAGAAGGTTCTTGGAGAATGTGTCCTGACTTCTGTGCCCTCAACAAACTGACCATTAAAGACAAATTTTTCATTCTTGTCATTGATGACCTCCTGGATGAATTGAGTGTCACCCAATTCTTTACTAAACTTGATCTTCGCTTAGGCTATCACTAGATACGTATGAAAGAGGTAGACATTCCCAAGACAGCCTTTAGAACTCATGAGGGCCACTATGAGTTTTTGGTCATGCCCTTTGGCTTGTGTAATGCCCCCTCCACCTTCCAAAGCCTCATGAATCATGTCTTCCATCCTTTTCTCCGTCATTTTGTCTTAGTTTTCTTTGATGATATCCTCATCTATAGAAAAACCTAGACAAACCATCTCACTCATGTGGATCGAGTTCTCCATCTACTCTCTCAGCACCAACTTTTCCTGAAACTGTCTAAATGTGCTTTTGGTGCCTCAAAAGTAGAATACTTGGGTCATCTGGTTGGCAAGGATGGCATCATGGTGGATCTAAAAAATATTGAAGCCATGGAAGACTGGCCGCACCCAAAGACTCTCAAAAGCTTGCGTGGATTTCTGGGCTTAACAGGGTATTATCACAAGTTTGTTAAGAATTATGGAAAGATTGTAGCACCTCTCACTGCTCTCCTCAAAAATAACTCTTTCACTTGGACTCTAGCCACTGCTCAAGCTTTCCAAACCTTGAATATGGCCATGTGCACCACTCTGATTCTGGCCCTTCCTGATTTCACAAAGACCTTTGTGTTGGAATGTGATGCCTCAGGGAAAAGAATCGGTGTTGTCCTTATGCAAGAGGGTCGACCTTTGGCCTGCACCAACAAGAAACTATCTAAAAGGAATATGGGAAAACCCATCTATGAAAAGGAAATGTCGGTTATTCTACATGTCGTTGATCTGTGGCGACCTTATCTCTTGGTGGAACATTTCCAAATTAAGACAGACCCTCAAAGCCTCAAGTACTTTATGGAACAACGCATTTCCTCCTGGAGAAAAAAAAATGGGTGACTAAACTCTTTGGATATGATTATGAGATCATTTACAAGAAAGGCAAAGACAATGTGGTGGAAGATGCACTGTCCCGAAAATATGAAGAAGAAGGATCCCTTTTTTCTCTTTCCTTCATTGTACCAGATTGGCTCCAAGTTGTTCGCCAGGAATGGCTACAAGATCCCAAAAGTTTGCATCTGATCCAGCAATTGTAGACCAATGCTCCAGCTCCCCCAGGGTACTCTTGGCTCCAAGATGAGCTTCGATACAAAGGCCGTTTATATTTAAGTAAACAATCAAAGCTTAAATCCACGGTACTTTCTAAGCTTCATGCTACACCCACAATGGGGCACTCCGGGTTCACCAAAACCTATGACAAGGTCAAACGTTCTTTTTTCTGGGATGGTATGAAACAGGACATCTGTAATTTTGTCATTGAATGTGATGTGTGTCAATGCAACAAGGGAGAAACAGTCAAATCTCCGGGCACACTACAACCACTTCTGATTCCACCTGCTATTTGGAAGGATATCTCTATGGACTTTATTACCGGCTTACCCAAATCGGGAAATAAATCAGTCATAATGGTGGTTGTCGATTGCCTTTCCAAGTATGCTCATTTATGTTCTCTTCAACACCCATTTACTACATCCATGGTGGCTCAAATTTTCATGGACCATGTCTTCAAGCTTCATGGCGTGCCACACTCTATTGCTTCTAATCGTGACCCAACTTTCACAAGCAATTTTTGGCAAGAACTGTTCAAGCTATAGGGCACACAATTGCATCTCAACATAGCTTATCATCCCCAGACTGATGGTCAAATGGAAGTTGTCAACAAGTGTTTGGAAACATATCTGAGGTGTTTTGCCTCTGAAAAGAAAAATCAGTGGGCTCAATGGTTACCCCTAGTTGAATGGTGGTACAACACTTCCTACCATACAGCTACACACATGACTCCTTTTGAATCGGTATATGGATAGAAGCCACCTTCAGTTCTCTCATACTTACCGGGTACCTCGAAGGTCCACGCGGTTGACCAAACACTTATAGTTCGAGAGGATATTCTCCGTACCCTCAAAGAGAACTTGGTTATGGTACAGAATCACATGAAGCAACAAGCAGATCAAGGTCGCTCTGAACATCAAATTGCAGAAGAGGATCAGGTGTTTCTGCGACTACAACCATACAAGCAAACTTCCCTCAAGTCCGAGCATTGTCAGAAGCTAGCACCCAAATTTTATGGTCCTTGTACAGTTCTCAAGCGTGTGGGACAAGTCACCTATTAGTTAGCTCTACCCAGCCATTCGAAGCTACATCATGTTTTTCATGTTTCATGATTAAAGAAGGTGATTGGAACTAGGTGCCAAATTCAAACCAACCTTCCCGAGTTAGCTTAAGAAGTTTCCATTTAGCTACAGCCAGAAGCATTTTTGGACCAATGTGAGTGTCGCCTGCGTCAGAGAACCATCAAGGAAGTGCTAGTCCAGTGGAAAGATACAACTCCAGCAGATGCCACTTGGGAACCAGCTACGATTCTGCAGCAGTTTCCACATCTCAAGCCTTGAGGACAAGGCTGTTTTTAAGAGGGCAGACATGTTAGGGCCCTAACCCGCACATAGGTAGAGCAATATATGTGGTTGTAAGAAAGGTCAATATTAATAAAGCCTTTCAATAAAATAGAATAAGGCGGATGTAAGAAGACCTAATAGAAGCTTCCACTTCTAGAAGGATCTTCCTCTAGATGCTTCTCTTGATAGACATATTTAGTGTAAATAAGGTTCGAGGGTATGAAAACCCTAGCTTGGAGATTATTGTAGCAGAGCATTTCTCGACTGGATGTTGCCCCCTCGAAGAGGCCCGTGAACATTGCTTTATGAATCAAAGTGTTATTTCTGTTGTTGTTCTTATATCATTTATGTGTTATTGTGGAGATCATGTTGGTTATATTATTGTTATTCTGTCGTTTCTAGCATTTTATTTATGTTCTGCATAATTTTTATATCTGGTATATTACACACTCGAAATACCTGAGTGGGACAATAATTTTAGCATCCGGGATTTTCTTTACCTCCCTTTCTATCACAGGCAATAGTATAGGATTTATTTTTCTAAGCTTCTGCCTGAAAGGTTTAACGCCCTGTTTTAAGGGGATTTTGTGTTCGATTATGGTGGTATCATAAGTTCTCAATTCGTCATAAGACCAGGAAAAAACATCCTTATATTTCCTGAGTAAGTTGGCATATTTTCTTTTCATTTTAGGAGGAATATATTTGGATATCTTTACCAGCTTAGGAGTTTCCTTGGTGCTTATATTACAATCTTCAACCTCTTCAAGATGAGGCTGCAAAGTAGACTTTAAGGGAATATCATCATGATCAAATAACCTTTCCAAAGGAATCGTACCTTTAGGGATCTAATTATTTTTCAGTACCAACATATGATGATTTGCGATCTTATCTTGAAACTCCTGAGAGTCTTCAACCTCTTGCATGATCTAGGTAGGGTCATTATGATTTTCTTGGTCAATGTGTGTTTCGGAAAAGTCATCAACCATCTCTAGAAACTGCTTGATCTTCTCGTCATCTTCGAAGACCTGCCAATGATGAACATTATTCGGTATTGAAGGCCTGTGCCTCATTTCTATGTGGTATTTTAACTTTAATATAGTGGGAGGCATAAAAATAGTGGTTGCTTTTGCTAGAGAATCTGCTTGTTGATTCTCTATCCTGGGAATATGGTGAATATTGAATGATGAGAAAAAAAACTCAATCAAGTCCCAGGCACAGTTTCTATACGACCTTAATCTTGGATGTTTGGATTGATATTGTTGCCTGGTCTGTCTTACAATCATCTCTGCATCACCATAAACTATTAGATTTTTTATCTTCAATTTCCTGACAACTTCTAATCCTAAGACCAAAGCTTCATATTTGCATACATTATTTGTGTAATCAATATCCCAATGTAATCGATATGAGAAAGGAATGATGAATTATTCTTCGGGTGCTACAAATAATACTCCTGCTCCAGCTCCTTCCCAAGATGAAGCACCATCGAAATACATTTTCCAAAAACCTACATTATTTACATTTCTATTTGTTTTTTATATTTTTTCTTTTCTATTTTTTTCTTCTATACAACCTTCTTTTGTACATTCGTCTAAACCATCATCAATTGATAATATACAATTTACTTAATCATGATCAGCGACATACATAGGGTAATTATGTGGGTTATGTGGGTCACTTACAATATATGCCAACCTTGTTTCTCTGTATAGATGAGTGAACTGTCCGCCGAAGATCGGGATTGTGGCATGCGTCATGTCCAGTTGAAGAGATCCTCCAAGATTGGTGCCCCAAGACCTAGATAATAGCATGCCATATTTTGCAGGGACACCAACGACAACTACATCCATGAGAATGCTTTTCACAGGGATCTGTGCAAGATTAACCACCAAATCTTTAATCATACCGAGACATTTAAATTTTCTTGAATCAAAAGAATACAAATATTGGTATGGTCCATTAACTAAGAGGCCAAGTTTCTCCATAATAACTTTGGGCATTAAGTTGTGGGATGCCCCAGAATCTAACATGTAGTTATGGAGAAGGTGATCATGCACAGTTAGAGTAATGTAAAAAGGAGCAACAAAATCTTTGGCATTTTCAATATGCAGACCAAACATTATAGTAGGTTTGTCATCTTCTAAATTTATAACATCCACATGACTTTCAGCATCTGAAAAATTTATCATTTTAGCAATTTGTTTTATATATGTAGGATTTTTTGCCAATTCAACCAGAGGTACTGGGATCTTGATTTTGTTTATCTCATTTTCTAGATTGAAACTTCCATTTGTCTTTTTGGATTCTCTGGCTAAAGTATCTGTCTCTCTTTTTTCTAATTTATTAGTTTGTGTCGCCCTCGTTTCGACTGTCTTTGTTTTGGCAGTCGGAATTTCTACTGCTTTTGTTTTGGCAGTTGAAATTTCCACTGCTTTAGTCTTGGTAGTATGTGTCTCAGCGAATGGTTGAGTTGTCTCCTTCACCTTACTTCTCAACAAGATTTTCTTTGGTTGGGGATTTATTACATTTTTTTCTCTAGGCCTTAAATTATACTTTTGCTGAAGCTCGGCCATTATATTGTCGGTGATTCCTTGATAATCAGAATCTTTTGTATTATTTATGCTAGTGTCATTATTAAACACTTATTCTGTGTCTAAAGACCTTTCATAATTTTGTCTCATCAAATGAGGTTCTTGATCGTCATCACTAAGATTATTCATGTCTTCTTCTAACTCCTCAAATTTTTTTGTGTCATCTCCTCCTATAAAATTTTCATTTTTGAAGGGAGTCTGAATCTTTTGATCTTCATTTTTAATTTGTCTTTGTTGCATTTGAGGGTTAGTATTCCTTCTGAAATATTTCCTAGCGAATTGGTCCATTTTAGCTTGGTCAAGTTCCATCCTCAAAATTTTGTTTGATAGTTCTTTTACTATTTTCGCCATATCATCCATTTTATCTTCTGAAGATCTCGCAAATCCGGAGGGTCTTTCTTGTTCTTGAATTGTCTGGTATCTTTATTTCCTATTTTGACTTTAGATTTTAACTTCCTTGATTGCATCATATTCGAATCAATTTCTATAGCATCGTCCTGCATTCTAATGAGATCTGCAGATCTCCTTTCCCTCAATAGTAGCACAAAGTCGGGCTCAAAAGCCCCCGCGAAGGTCACTTTTGTTGCGGATTGGGAAGGTTTAACCTCGGCTAGAATTTAATTATCTAGTTTATTAAACCTCTGAGTGAATTCAAGAACTGTCTCTGAATTTTTCTTTCTTAAATCTCCAAACTCAGTAAAATAATAAAGGTGTTCTTTCCTCTCGCCCCATTGTCTTAGGAATCCATTTTCTAACTCATCGTACATTCTTATAGAACCTACCAGTAGACATCGAAACTAGGTTCTCACCTGTCCTTCGAAGGTTTGAACTAGGATCCTTGAATAAACATATTTTTTCTCTAGGCCAAGGATATAAGCGAATTGATCGAAAAAATTTATATGTTCATTGGCAGTTAAATCTCCCTCTCCTGTGAATTTTGGCAGGTTTTTCATATAGTTTTCGGGTAAGTCATGGAGAGGAATTGTGAGGACTAAAGGAGCACACCTAGTAGCCACTTTAGAAAAAATTCTAGGAGGTGGGGGTGGTCCTTGACCGCCTCCTCCTCCTCCTCCAGAACCAAATCCTCCTCCACCAACACCACCTCCGGCACCACCTCCTCCGGTAGCACCTCCTTCGCCAACAACCATTGATAATATAGGGGGTGAAACTTGGAGATTATAGAGAGGATTTTCAAATATGTGTAGTGAACTTTCGGCTACTTCGAGATGAGACAAAAGAGATTCTGGGAACTGACCGTCAGGAGACAAAAAATATGAAAAGGGGGGAAAAGAGAGATGAAGACTAGGTTCTTAGGATTTACAGGATATATAAATGGGAGAACCAATAGGAGTGAAATCAAAGTGTAAGATATATTCTTCGAATATCAATCAAAGAAGATATCGAGATGGATTTTTTACCTTTATTAGTAAAGGAGGCAGCTAAATCGGTCTCGTCTTTTATCTCGGGTAAAACCAACTCAGGATTGGTAGTTTAGGCTTAAATCCTATCAGTCGATGTTTCTCCAAAATGGATTTGGGTGGAACCTTCTTGTGGAGTTAATTGTTTAGGTGGCATCTTGGCATTAGACTGTGTGGGTTTAGGTTGGTAAACCTTACTCATGGATGCAGTGGTCTGCTTGAGGTATCCCCTTGGTTTTAATATTTTTTTAGGGTCGGATACAAGCGTAGTATGCTTATCATCTTGGTTCTTTCTGGTATTCCTTCCACCGAATGTGAGTTTATTAGTTATGGAGCCGCCAAGTGAAAAATAAAATTATCCTTAGTATTGTATTCAATCTTTGTTCACTATCAAAGAGAGAAACTTACCATGTCGTTCTTCCAGGGAAAAATAACTTCATTTCTCCGTCCCCGACAACGGTGCCAAAAATATGTTGTTCCTCAGATTAAACTTAAGGATTAGAGAATAATGTCAGGCATCAGGAATTTATGGAATGTTTTTAGAGATTATTTTTCTTTCGTTCGTTATACAAGAATTAAATCCTCAAATAAAATTAATAGACGAACAGAATAGAGGTCGTGTTTCGTCACCTGAGTCGATTAATCAAATTGAGTGATGAAGGAGAAAATTACAAAACTATTAAACAAAATAAGGCATCAATGAAAGAGGAATCTTACCTTGTTAATAGTAGAAGAAAATGTAGAATGCACCCCTGAAAGGATATAAGATAAAGTGATCTAAATAGCTGGCAGGTCTTATATTTGCTGATAGCAAATACAAAGGAAAAATTGCTCGCTTATTAAATAACTAAATAGAAGGCAATAACAGTAGATGTTGTACTAAATTGTGATCACTCACTTATCAAGGAGTAACATAAGGGAAACAAGATATATGAAATACACGAAAAACACATAACTCAAACTGCACAAAATTTGGAATCCCTGTCTGCACTTGTATTAATACTCACAAAGGATGAGTTTTCTTAGTCACAATCCGGCAAGAAGTAGCCCTTCTTCAATATTAGAAAGATATATTTATACAAAAGGTTCTCAACCCTAAATGGTTGGAATTCTCCTTATTTCTAAAATAGTAAAAAAAAATACAAAATGTAAAATGAGAAACGCTTCACTTGCATCTCTTATGTCTTTGTGTCTCATTGGCAGAGACGTTTTCTCCTCTGGTTCTCCAGCTTAGGAAACAATTGTTCTTCTAATCATGATCAGTATAGATGATGTGCACAGGATACCTCATTGGTTATCGGAGGTGCTGCCCTTTCCTTGCTTGATACATTTAATGCATCTGCTTACAAATTGTACCACCAGCCTAGAGGGTTCTGTTAAATTATTTGCCTCAAGAATATATAATTTCTTTTCTAATCGAGGCAATATATCTTCCATTCTTCTATCTTTTGAAGTTATTGACTATAGCTGCAAATTAGGCTTCACTAACCACCTATCTATTTGAGTAATATCAATCTATTTTAAATGTGAGATCTCAACCTGGGCTTCTTCCAAGTTTGTCTTAATATTAATTTGATACTTCACTATGTCAACCTGTCCCAGTACTTCAGAGTGATCATATTTTATGAAGCCTAATGACTCTTTATTTAGTGAATGAAAAGCTTATTCACAAGCCTCCTTGACTTCCTTAGCCATTCTTTTACTTTCATCTATGTTAGCTTCCCATGTCTTCAGTATTATGTCACCTCTGACTTGTTCCAAAACAGACAACCCTGAAACCACAGATACTCCTTCTCTAGCCGATGACACAACAACATCTTGGAAAGTGGTTCGAGCAGCAATAGCCTCTCTCTCTTTTAAACCAATATTATTCAAGGATTGATCTACCACCCGAAATTGGTTTTGTACAGCTTCTACCTTAGTGATAAGGCTTTGTTGTGTTGATCCCAGCTTCTCATGCACTTCCAATGCCTTCGCTTGGAAAACTCTCATATCTACAATAGTATTTTCAGTCGATTTTATTCTGGCCTGTAGTTGTTTTACCAACTCTCCCTGCTAAAAGGCCCATTCTCTACTTGACTGTGCGTTCTTATGCATTTCATTGAGACTAGACTTGAGCTGTCAGATTTCCTATGTATTAGAAACTCTAATCTACTCAAAACTTGTGTTCATCTCACTCTTGAAATTCTTTTCTACAGTCTTCACTTCATTTTCTAGTTGACTTATCAGCAGATCTTTCTGCTTCAATCGTTCCTTTAAGTTTCCAACTAAAAGTTGGTTTGTTGTCGCAAAATCTCCCAGAGAGCCTACCACCTCTGTGGCGAAGTCTTCCTCTCCCAATCCCTTTCCATCAAGTAGCACCCTGTGTCTTTTGATAGCTACACCTTGCTTCTAGTGCGTTTCTCCCTTTACCACAACCCTCCTTTTCTTGCTGAAAAAGAATTAAGAAGGAGGCATCTCTTCAACTGAAATAGCTGTAAGATCTTCTATAAACATCACCTCAGCACTCGATTTCCCTCTGTTGGACTGTAAATGTGTGATATATTGGATAGGGCTACCAATATCGGTGAATGGTTGTTTCTCAAACATATCGGTGGCTGCTTTTTCTTTTGTGGACAGTGGCCCTTTCTGAGTCAAAACCTAAGTGTTCTCCCAACTTTCTAGAGCATCTTGTCCATTGGATTTATTTATTTCTGAACTCTTGACCTCAACTTCATGTGTAGCTGGGGGTGTAGGGATTTCTCCCTGCAAGACCTTCAGAAGGCTATTTTTCCTATGCTTTTGGAAATTATAGAATTCGACCAGTTGATCTGGAGTTAGAGTTTGGACTCAGCTCAAAACTTCCCGATATGATCTAACCCCTCGAAATAAATCATCATGAAGAGAATCTTCATGCTCGTACCTTTTCAAATTACAAGAGGCCATATGGTTTCATACGATCTTCTGAGGATCGTGTTTCTTCAACTCAATATCGACAATCTTAATTTCTTCCAAGGCCGCGGCCTCTACTTTCGAATGGCTGAAATCTAAAAGTGAAAACATACCAATCTGCAAGGGAAAAGTAGGCCATACCTTTTTCTACAAGGCTTTTAGCTCTTTACTAACTCTGCCCAGTACAGTTTTTCGTGCTACTTCTCTGCACACCAATTGGTCTAGAAGTAACTTGGGCAAGGCATGTAGAGGAATTGAGCAACCAAAAACCTTGATATAAGAAACAATGTTCTTCAATAAACCAGTCTGCTACCTTCCCCAGGTTGGCTATTATTCTATCAGAAATCTTAGGAGGTGGGTGCCCATATTATGGAAATATGCATTGGCACCACGAAATAATTTCATATTTCATAAAAGAAATCCTTCGCTTTATCTTCCCATAGATTTGAATGATAACGATGTATTGCTTCAGTGTGTTCTGGAGTCCAGCTCCAGCCCATCAAAGGAAAAGGAGTCATAAAACAAATGACATCCATAAGATAAGCCAACATGTAAAATGAGGTGGGTCGTCCCTTGGCTTTCAATGCCCGATCCTCAACGATTTTCTGGGCCAGACTATCTAATAATATCTTGGCCCAATTGAATGAAATTCCTCTACAACTTCGTGCATAATCGGTACCCATGATAAGAGGAAATGGGCATAATTTTCTCTCCCAAAAATTCTACAAAGCATCATGGCCACATACATCATATGAGAGTCTAATGATGTGGTGGCATATATGCCATGATTGTCTGCTCTGAATTTCTCAGGGCATGCCCACCAATATTTGATCAAATCGGGGTAATTCTTCACGCCTTCTGTGCACTCTTCTTTTTGAAATATTTTTAAGAAATCAGCATTATAACTGTATTTAAATGTTGGGGACAATTTTTACATCACCTATAGATGTTCGGGGCAGAACTATCCAACAATATCTTTCTGCGCATTGTAGATGGTCCTAGTAGCGATGTCAACGTTCTTCAGGGCCCAGCCTATCATGTCATTATACGGCATAAGCCTTGGTCTTTTAGCTACCTTATGCAGCTTTGATTGGACTATGTATTTGAGTTTTGTCTCTTGAGTCTCGGTCCCTTCATCGTCTAATTCTTCAGGACAATTGTTCAGTTCATATTGTAGTACATTGCAGACCTGTGTCCAAGTCTTTATGGTTTCCACAGCTCTTGGCGACGTGTCCGATAAAACATATGTGTTTTGGCTCGAGCTCTCACCAGTAACTTTACCCATTTTTCGCGGATCCATGAGAGTAGTAAATGCAACACTGTGTTTCCTATCACAGAAAATGCGTAAAATCCTTTAGCTGGAAAACTTATTGCTCACTAAAAACTCTCAGTGAAATTCAAAATTCAAAAACTCTTTTCCTTTAATTGCATCGATAACCAATACCTTTACTGTCAGAGTATTTACTTTCCTTAATGAATAAGATTTAAGCGGTGGCCCGAGATCTTATTTGGAATGATTATCGTAAATGCATTATTAATGTCATTGATTCTTTGGAGGTTCATGCTCAGGAAAAGTACAGACAAAATTTGAATTTATCCAAGTCATTATTAGGCGACGGATTAATTAAGAGATAATCATTGTTAATGCATCCGCTAATCGTACTTATCGTTAATTAAATTTCATAATTTTGGCTCTCAGGAGATCCTATCCAGTTTGAGCTATAACTTCTGAAACGCGAAATCGCGACGTGATTAATTAATTTTAATTGTGTTTAACCCTTTTAATTAATCGTGATTAACCTCTAAGATTTCGGGGTTTCGGGTCTCGAGATATCGATAGTTTCTATACATTAGGATCCTCGAAATGTAAAATCGCGGTAAGATTTATTAATCGTTAATTTTCTTTAATCCTTAATTAACCCAGTTTAATGTTTGAGATAGTTTCGCAATTTCGGTTATCGGGACTTTGGAATTGCTACATGTTGAAATACTTGTATTGAGAAACTCTGAAACCCAAATTTTTTGAAAGTAGTCTTTAATGATTTGGCTCATTAACAAGTAGGTGGCTCCATAACGTTTAAGGGATTAGGACCGTTTAATTTAAACAGTAGATTTCATCGACGGTGAGAATCAAGTGCACGTTTCTTTTATTTAAACAGGAATGAAATCTATTTAAATTCTAAAGTTTATAAAAATATATGTGTTCCAACATAGGCTCCATCTAGGGATCACCTCTCCCTGCGAGACGCCGAAGAATAGTAGACCAAGTGCCTTTATTGGGTAAATGGAAGCATTATTGCATTTCTTTGAAACACCTTCTGAAAAAGAACATACAAGAGGACTTTGGGTTTCATCCATATCTTCGAAAGCTTTCAGAACTTATTCATTCACCGATCTCGAGCTTAGGCTTTATTGATGGCTTCCTTTTCTTAAAATTGATTTCGGATTTTCTTAAGATAATCAAAACAACCTTAACCAATCTATCAGACTCTGTTTGATTTTGTTCGCATCAAGACAAGGTAATCTTAATGTTTTAGTCAAGGAGTCCCATGTTGGCTTAGAATGTAGATTTAGTCGAAAAGAAAACTAGTTACCAGAGTACATTATAATACATGTATAACAGCCTTTCAGATATCATAGAGATTTGGCTCGTTAACAAGTAGGGGGCTCCATAACTTTTAAGGGATTAGGACCGTTTGATTTAAACGGTTGATTTCATCGACGGTGAGAATCAAGTGCGCGTTGATTTTATTTAAACGGGAATGAAATCTATTTAAATTCTAAAGTTTATAAAAATATATGTGTTCCAACACAGTTCATATCATATTATTTTTCTCTCTGAGGCACTTGGTTTCCCTTGTATGATTTTGTTTACATCTATGGCTTCCGAAGTTTTCTTTGGTCCAAGTTCTCACAAGAACTCGAAGAAATTATTATGTCCAAGGCTGATTTATGGGTCAATAAATAAAGGATCATTTCATTTCTTTCATTGCTAAGTCTATTTTCACTATTTAAGTGACTTATTTTTTGTTCCAAATATATATTTATATTTTGTTTACCATTTAATACTAGTGAAATTTCCTTATTGTTCTTACATTCTTTGAGTATTTTGGATTCAGGTATCCATCTGATATACTTATATTTGTAAACTATTATGTTTTTATTTCATTCTTTATAATTCTTTATAGTGTGTGTGTGTGTGTGTGTGTGTGTGTGTGTGTGTGTGTGTGTGTGTGTGTGTGTTATTTCAACTTTATTTTGAAGAAAACTTTAAAATTTTATAAAAATTGGATAATATCAAAATATTTTAATAAGAAATTTTATGTTGGGACTTCATGAATATGAAGTCTGTACTATTTTCCTAAGGCTATAAATTCAAGGTACGATTCCCACCTTACGAGGTTTGAAGTGTTGTGATCGAAACATTACAGTTTTGGCCTCAATAGGTATGAGCAGGGCATTGTTGGATGCCCAAATAAATGGGTCCTTTAAAGGAGTAAACATAGGGAGAAACCTTTTCCTATATCATATAATGTTTTTGGATGATATATTGTTGTCTTATGATGGCACAAGAAGAGATGCTTTAAAGCTTAAGGAGATTCTAGACTTGTATTGTATTGCAATAGGCACGACGATGAATTTGGGTACATCCTTTATATCTTTATGGGGGTTGATGAGGAATATGTCAGATTATGTGCCTAATTGTTTCCTTTCCAACATAGTCATTTGCATGATAGATTGAAGTATTTACTTTTTTGTCTAAGCTAAATGCTTATGGGATAAAAGATTGTTATTAGCTAATAGCTAAAATGGAGATGAGATTGTCGGTTTGGTGTAATATATGGTTGTACAGGGGGTCAGGTTGGTCTTAGTAAAGTTTATTTGATAAGCCCTCACTATTTATTAGATGTACTTAGCCTTTATCCCTAAGGGTGTTCTTGAAAGGATAAGGAAAATGTGTTTCAAGTTCTTGTGGTTAGGGGATAAGGAAAAAGGGAAATTCCTCTGCTAAAATGGAAAAGGATTGTTTTTGTTAAAGAGTTGCATGGACGGGGCCTTAAAAACATCCACTTATTTACAAAGTCTTTGGTTGTGAAGAAAATTTAGAGGTTGATCAGTAGAAAGGTTTTTTGGTGTTAGGTAATTTCCATAAGTACATAACTCTTGATTTTGTTGACAAGTGGATCAAAAATCCATCAAAGAATTGTCATACTGCTTCAATAATATTGTAGGAAATTGTGCTTTCTTTTCCTTTGATTGGTAGATGGATTGCATGGAAGGTAGGAAATATTACTTGGGTTAGGTTGGTTGATGATCCTTAGGTGGGTTAAGGGAACCTATACTAGTTATCTCATCATCTAATTAATGTGATTCGTGAAAAATGGTTGTTTGGTCTAAGTTAAGTGGCTAATCAAGAGCTTATCATAATTTAAATTCAAGAACAAAAATTTGTTCATGAGATTGGGGTTAGAGGGGAAGATGAGGTGATGTGGGAAGCATATTTTGCTCACCTAAAGTCTAACCATGTTAGAATTAGAGATTTAAATGATTATTTGATTTGGTCAAAGAATCTTGATAGGGGTTTATACAATCCTAAGGTCAGATACAAGGTATTATGTGAAAGGGAGGGTTAGGGTGAATCAGTTTGGTGGTGGAAATTAATATGGAGGATGAAATTATTGGGTTGTTATATTCTTTGCAGTGAAAGTTGAAGGTAAAGGTGGATAGTCTAGGCAAATTCATCGTTATATTCTTTGCAGTGAAAGTCGAAGGTAAAGGTGGATAGTCTGGGCAAAGTCGTAGTTGAATTAATCAACATAAAATCAAAGAGGTCAACCGACAAGAGGTCGACAGGAAGTCGTATGGAAACCGACTGAAGACCAAATGAAGGTCGACTGGTAGTTGATTGTAATAGAATCTCGAGATTCGTGGGATTTGTATCCAATGGGTTGCATGGATATGCAACCATTTTTGGGCACCTTTATTTAGGTTTTTGCCTATTATAAAGCCTATAAATAAGGCATGTTGTAATGCTATAAAAACTAATCTTTAGAGAACTAATTTTAAAGGTTGATGGTCATGTAGATGTAAGTCGAATTGGTTACAGGGTTGTTCTTGTGTAAAGCAAGAAGGTATGATGTTGAGTGTGTCTTAGGTGTAGACCAAGATTAGGCATGTAAAATTTTATTCTAAATGAATAAGACAACAAGAGAGCAAGATGCTCAACAGATGTAGGTTTTCCTGTTTGGGTTTCCAAGGTAAAATATTTTTTTACTATGTGTTTGCTTTATCATATATTTTATAGCTTAAATATTTCTTCATCTCTTCTGTTAGGTTTAGTGTGGAAGTGTTATATTTCCTTACATGTGGTATCAAAGCTTGGTTTCACAACCTCATATATGAGATAAACCCTAGGTCCAGTAAGAATCGTAAGTCAAAGATATTTAAATTTGTGCTTAAAGAATGACAAGTAGCTCTAGAATAGATATCGAAAAATTCAATGGCCATAATTTTGAGCTTTGGAAGCTTAAAATTGAATAGATCCTTGTAGATTGATGACAATGGGAAACAAAATGTCCAGGTACCATTCTGACAGGTATGTCGAGGGAAGAATGGGAGAAAATTGAGAGAAGGACAAGGAGTATGATTCAACTTTTTCTTGCAGATTCAATGCTGCTAAATGTCTCAGATGAAGATTCAGCCAAGAAACTGTGGGACAAGTTGGGAAGCTTGTACCAATCAAAATACTTGGTAAATAAGTTGTTCCTTAGAAAGAAACTATATCTTCTGGGGATGAGTGAGGACAATTCCGTAACTGAGCATTTGAATGCGTTTAATACCATAATAAGCCAGTTATCTTCTGTGGATATTAAAATCACTGAGGAGGAGAAATGTATTATCCTATTATGTTTTTTTTCAAAACTCTTGGATAGCTTAGTCATGTCTATAGGGAGTAATTCAACCACATTGGCGCTAGAAGACGTGGTTGCATATCTATTTTCAGAAGAAATGAGAAGGGAGAACATGGAAGGATCGACCAAAGATGCATTAGTAGAGAGAGGTCGATCAATTGACAGAGGTAAAGGATAAGTATTTGGTAGAAAGTCTAAGTCAAAGGGTAGGTCTAAATCCCTTGTTTAGTCGATGAGAATATGCTAGAAATGTGGTAAAGTTGGGAATTACAAAATGGAATGCAAGCCAAAGGTAATGGAAGTTAGTACAAGATTCGATGAGAAGTAATCGACTAAGAGAAAGATGACTCCAGATAATGGAGGAGATGTGTACCAGGCGTCGACCAGTACACAGTCGAATCAATATGTTTGGTTGATCAACTCAACATCATCCTATCATATGACACCACATAGAAAATGGTTCTGCGAATATGAACAATATGAAGGAGGATATATGTTCTTATTCGATGACTTGACAACCAAAATTTTTTGACGGGGAAGAGTCTAACTGATACTGCAAGATGGGAGGAGTAGAACCCTTCTAGGTGTGCTACATATTCCAGGTTTGGAAATAAACCTAATACATGTCGGAAATATGAGTGATGCAAAAGTGCACACTTTATTTCATAAGGATATGTGCAATATAGTCAGAGGTGCAATGGTATTAATGAAAGGAGTTTGTATTGGAACCTTATACAAGTTATTAGGGAATATTGACTTGACTAGATGCAACAACATCGTTGTTTTTGAAGTTGACTTGACTCAACTCAAATTGGGGTGATTCGATTCAAACGGACTCGACAAGTCATCGTCAAGTTGACCCGACCATGCCATGACACGAGAGGATGGGACACATTGGAGAGAAAGGAATTTGAGTTATGCATAACAAAGGTATGGTTGAAGAATTTCTTGAATGTAATTTAGAATCCAACTTTTGTGAACATTGTATATATGGAAAACAAATTCGGGTGAGTTTCCCATCTCGAGCGACAAGGAGAAAGGGGATTCTGGAATTGGTTCATAATGATATGTTTTGCGTTGTTTCAGTACATTCACTTGTTGGATCCCTATATTATGTCTCCTTCATAGATGATTTTTCCAGGAAGACACAGATATATTTCTCGAGGAGGAAATCAAAGGTTTTCGAGAAATTCAAAGATTTTAAGTCTCTTGTAGAAAACTAAATAGATAAGAAGATTAAGGTGTTGAGAATTGAAAATGGTGGTGAATTCTATGGAAAGGATTTTGAACAGTTCTGCAAGTAGTGTGTCATAACATGCCAAAATACCACACCATATACCCCACAACAAAATGGAGTTGTCGAGAGAATGAATGAAACCTTGATGGATAAGGCAAGGAGCATGCTTAGTGGTGTGGGGATCACATAAGAATTCTGGGTAGAGGCGATCGACACTGCAAAATATCTAGTGAATATGTTTCCTTCCTTGGTGCTAGTCGAAACAACTCCACGTGAGGTATGGTCTGGTAAGAAGCCTTTGGTTTCACATCTCTAAGTGTTTGGATATGATGCATTTGTGCATGTTCCTAAAGAAAAAAGGAGCAAGTTGGACAAGAATGCAATCAAGTGTATTTTCATTGGATACAAATAAGAAATGAAAGGATATAAGCTATAGGATCATGCATCAAGGAAAACAATATACAATTGAGATGTGGTCTTCAAATAAGTTAGAAGGAACTCTGAGTTTGAAGTGATGGTTCAAACAAAGAATGATCCGAAGAAGGTGCAGTTTGAACTGAGGAACGAAGAAGATGATTCAGATGAGTCGATTGAATCAAATGAAGAGGTGGAACAACCGACCCCAATTGTAAGGAGGTCTAAATGAATAAAAAACTAATTGAAATGTATAGTCCTCCCAACTTCTATTCCACATTTGTTTTAACAACCACTGAAAAGGAGCCCAAGTTGGTCAAGGAGGTGGTCAGCTCGACACAGGGTAGGCTATGGAAGTATGCCATGATCAAAGAAATGGAATCCTTGCATAAGAATGAGACGTGGGATTTAGTCAAATTATCTAGTGGAAGAAAGCTCATCGGTAGCAAGCGGGTATTCAAGAAGAAGATGAATGTAGCAAGTCAAGTCGATAAATTCAAAGCTCGACTGGTAGCGAAAGAATATTCTCGGGTCGAAGAAGTTGACTTCGGTGATATTTTTTCCCCTGTTGCAAAATTAACTTCCATTAGAGTACTAATGTCTTTGGCTGCAACATTTCATCTGGAAATAGAATAAATGGATGTAAATACAATGTTCCTACATGGGGACCTAGAAGAATAAATCTACATGAAAAATCCTGAAGGATTTGTAGTAAAGGGCAAGAAAGATTTGGGGTGTAAATTGAAAATATCCCTTTATGGTCTAAGGAAATAACCAAGGATGTGGTACCAAAATTTCGACACATACATCATTAGTTTGGGATTTGTGAGAAGCAAAGTTGGTCATTGTATATATTCCAAGGAATAAGGTGGATGTTTCATATATGTAGCATTGTATGTTGACATAATGTTGTTGATCAGAAACAACATGAATGTAATAAAGGAGGTGAAGAAGAAGTTATCCTCCAAGTTTGACATGAAGGATCTCGGTGCAAAAAACCTCATTCTAGGAATGGAGATCAAGAGAGATCGAGTAGCTAGGAAGATTTGGTTGAACCAAAAGAAATATATTGAAACAATCATGAAACGTCTCAACATGCACGATTGCAAACTTGTACAGGTGCCAATTCCGAAGAGATAGAGGACATCGAACGTGTTCCCTATGCAAGTGTTGTTGGTAGTCTAATGTATGTCATGGCTTTCACTCGACCAGACATTGCCCATGCAATGGGAGTATTGAGTAGATACATTTTGTCACCTGGAAAGGAGCATTGGACAATTGTCAAGAGAGTATTCAGGTATTTGTGTGGCACAAAATACTATGTTATATGCTACTAAGGAAAACTTGGAGGTGACAGTGAAGTAAATTTACATGGCTTTGTCGACGTCAACTGGCTAGAGATATAGATCGATGAAGGTTGACCAGTGGATATCTGTTCAAGGTGTTCAATGGAGCAATTAGCTAGATGAGTAAACAACAAGCAGTCATAGCCTTGTCAACAACATAATTCGAATACATGGTAGCCACTCATGGAAGAAAACAAGTAGTATGGCTATAAAGGTTGTGTTTATGGATTGGGTTTGAGTAGAGAGATATGAAGATAAATTAAGATAGTCAAAGTGCAATATTTCTAGTAAATAACCCAACTTATCATTCGAAAGATGATCCGGGATCTTTTCATCGATGTGACTTATTAAAGAATTGTAGTAAATGAGCATAAATTGAAGTGCACCATAAAGAAGGAATAACTCAATAATGAAGAGGCATATGCATTAGATCTGAACAAAAAAAAATTGATAACAGAGTTCATCCCTGGTGGACTACGTCTCTGGGTCCTTCTCTCAAATGGGTAGGCATTTTTATTAACTCAGCAAAAGAATTTGGAAAAACACATAAGTATACCTCATTTTGGATCTAAGATGCAGAAGCTTTGCTTAGATTAAAAAAATAAAAAATAAAAACCATTGAATTTGTGGCATCGAATTACCCAAAAATGACTGTCTCGACACCTCGATCTGAGTCTGGAACTCTCAGGCCCTTGAGAAATTTATTCTTAGTTTCCATGCCTGCACCTACAATTAATTAATGACAGTAGTCCTGCATTGAAATTTGTGCCCAGTACGGACTGGTGTATGTGCCTTCCTCCTCCCCGCATGGTAAAAGTCAGTTTTTAAATGAAAAACTGGGTGGACCAACCAACATGGCCTTTTGGCCCATTGGTTGGAGGATGTGTATTAAGGGAGAGTTTTTGGGGGAGGTATCGGGGTCAAGCACATGGGCCTCCTCCCTTTAGCTTATTGTATTAACCATAATACATTTGTTGGGATACTCCGCTAAGTTTAGTGATCCCGCTAGTGGATTGTTCGTTGTTGACCAGATATGGCAGAATACGTCTAACTTTGGTGGATTGGCGCCAACCCATTTTTTTTATTTTTGGATTTCCGGTAGCTTTCCCTCATTGGGAATTTTCCCACTACCACATGGAATCCCATGACTGGGCCATGTGGCGGCCACCCATTGGCCCACGTCATCTACTTGAAAAGTCATCCTTCCACATCAGCCTGTCACGTATTGTACATATGCCACATGTCATCCACGTCCCATATGGCTTGACACGTGGCTATACAGACTGCCATGTCACACTTCCTCATTGGTCCACATGTCAACCAGAAAATGTTGAAAATGAGTGACATGTGGCAGCCTCTGGTGCTGCCACATCATCATGTTGGCATCATCATGACACATGTCACCCTATGCATGTGCCATGTACTATGTATGGACTCTGATGTCATCCATACTGATGTTGATGTCAGTAGTACAGATGTTGACTCATCCCTGCTAACTGGGCTAGGTTGACCAAAAATTTGACCGTGAATATATTTCGATCCGTAACTCTGTTTGACGAGTCATTTACGAAGATGGAAATCTTGTGACGTGCTCTTCACGATGATGTCAATTTCACTTAGTTTTGAGGACTTTGAAATTTTTCCCTTTCTCTGTCTACTCAGGCCATTATGAGCTTCCTAAGGTGCTTTTGAAAATTATGGGTTATCCTTAGTCTTCTCTATATCCTTTCTGGATCACGCCTTCGCACTAAGAGATTTTTGGACCACCAAAAGCTTTCATCAATAGACAAATAAGTGAGTGAAGAGTTCCCTCATCTTTTCCTTCTCAATCCACTTTGCCTTGCTTGGACATGTGCTCCTTAAGCCCACTCAGAGATAATCAACATCACACCTGCATGAATTCCTCATCCTTGTGTCCAGGATGATATCTTCCTTCAACTCATCCAAGTACTCAGGAGCAAAATCATCAACTGAAGGTATTGAAACTTCCTCACCTTGATCCATGATCATGGGAGGCTAAAAAAGTTTCAAGTTTTCCACATTTACAACTGAGTAGATCTACATATAAGGTGTGTTAGCACTAAGATTCACCCTCAGATTGCAAGAGGATA
This sequence comes from Picea mariana, assembly GCA_032191745.1. NCBI lineage: Eukaryota > Viridiplantae > Streptophyta > Pinopsida > Pinales > Pinaceae > Picea > Picea mariana. The sequence goes on along the minus strand of JASDQU010104355.1, from coordinate 139,251 downwards.
AGCCCATTACCCATCATAATGTTTGGTGAATGTTGGTTTGTGAGTGGAGGTCAAATGGACAAAACTCAATAAAAGAATGATTTAACATAAAAATTGGACAAGCAATGCATAGGGAAATGAGGTTCTCATTAACTTCAGTCAGTGGTTTGAGTTTAAGGGTGAGAAGAAGGAAAACTTAGTGAGAAAGTTGGAAAAGTCTGCCATCGGCATCCAGCTTTCAAGCAACTTGGTGAAGATAAACTCAGGCTCAAGAGCACTCTTGAACTCAAGTTTTAGACACTTAAATATATCACAGGAGCATAATAATCAAACCTACATTATCATACGACTACAACAACTCGAATGGATCCTCAATACTCAAGCATTTCAATATGAGGGTAAATAAGATAACAAAGAAAAAGTACTGGAATAGGTCACAACAGTATTATAATCAAACCTACATTACAATACAATTACAACCCTCGACTAGTTCCTCCATGCTCGAGTGTTTCAGTACAGTTTAAACAAAGAGATAAAAGAAGTTGGATTCCACTAATGTGAAAGTCTCAAGTATCATACAAAACCAGAGAACAACTCTATGATCAAATATTACAAAATAGGGAGCTCTGCTCCACCATTTGATGACCTTAACAAAATCTTGAACTGGTCTATTTATACTCAGATCAATCCACAACTACCAGGAGTGTGATTTGGCCACTCCATTCAAAGCCTTTTTTCTACGCCTTCTTCTGTCAGACTGTGTGTGTATCCTCATGTCAGACGCAAACTCATCTCAACATGGGGCTGTAGGAAAAATCGTCCATCGTGGTACCTCGGGTTGACGGTTCTATCCCCACGGCCAGACCCTCCACGCCTTCTATTTATGGAGTGAGCTGAGGTTTCAACCACCACTCCTTTCCATTAACTGCTTTCTCCTAGGGATCAAAATGATGCTTAATGCTTGGGGGGTGGCCACGTGCTTCTCGCAGATTTGATGATATATAAGCACATGATTGCGGGACCATTGAAGGCGGTTTGGACCCACACTGATTTTGAGCTTGCAATCCACCACCTTCTGCCACATAGTTCTTCTATTATACCATGGTTTTGATTGTGGGACTGCTCAAGAATTTTATCATTCAAGCATGTTACGTCCCAGCAATGAAGCGTGGCCATTGATTTGGTCATGATCTGTGATTGGGTTACTTTAGCACCCTTGCTAAAGTTCTATCTGCCTTTCATATTGGAACTCTCCTATCTGATTTAGCGATGGCACAAATTTCTTAGAGCTCGAGAGATTTTGAACGCGGAGCATGAATATCTTTTGTGTTAGCATTAGGAATCACCCTCAGACTGTAATGAGGATAAGCCCAGTACCCATCAGTTTATACAGTAAATGTAAATGAGTTTTAAGGGGGTCAAATGGATAAGACTCAAGATAATAATGTTCTAACTTAGAAAATATGGGCTAGCATGCACAAGAAATTGAGGTCTTGTATCAACTTCAGTCAATAAGTTGGAGTAAAGGTGAATAGGAGGAAGAATTTGGTGAGAAAGTGTAGAGGTTTGTTATGGAGATCAGGTCTTCCAACAACCTAAGGAGGAAAAAACTCAAACACAAGATCCTCTTGAATTCAAATTTTCAAGAAAACTGAAATACATTATAACAAATTATAATCAAACATTCATCATAATACAGTTACAAAAATCCATGTGAATCAATAAATCATGAACTCTCTCAGTATCAGAGGCAAATAAGATGGAAGAAGAAAGCTGACTTAGATTAATCAATAAGTCTCAAATAAAGTTACATAACCAGAGAACCAGTGTTCTTCATCAAAATATTACAATAAGGGAGCCTAGCACAACCATCGACGCTTACAAAATATCAAAACTGCCTATATATAAGCAGAACTGTTGCAACCATCAGGAGTGTGATCAGATTGCTACATTCAAAGTTTTCAGTCGGTGCCTGCTTTGTCAAACTGTGCATACAATCTTCTATTGTCAGACGCAAGCTCTTCCATCTGGACCTTCTCTATCAGACTACGCATGCAACTCTCTGTCAAACGCAAGCTCAAATATGCCAATCCTTTCTAGATTTCCATTTATGTGTTGAGACGAGGTCTCAAACACAGCTCTCATTCTCAGTAACTTCCTTCATCGGGATCAGGATGAGGCCTGACAACCATAACTCTTCTTATATGGTGCCAATGACTTCTGCGAGTCAATTTTGATGGCTTGAGATTATGCAGATCTTCTTATGTGACCAATACAGGTGCAGCAGGTGGCGGGTCGATAGTGTATGCACATGGGTGACATGGATCAAAATGCTTGGCACAAACTTGCATGGCAGGATGAGTGAGCGACAGTCACGTGGAAGGAAGCGGAGGATGCTGGAGCTTTTCAGACCCCAAACATTTCATTTTTCTTGTGAAAATCATGGGCAGAATGCCACATGATTTATACCATAATTCTCCTGAGGGTAAACCTCAATTATGCTTGATTCCTATGAAATAGGTTGCAAATTCTGGTGTTAACATCACTAAGTGACTTTCTCCCTGAGTGACGATCTCCTGCAGCTGACGTGGCAGCCTGACATCACTATGATGTCATGTCGTGGATGGAGGGGTGACATGTGTCACTCAAAAATAGGATGAATACATGTCCAAAAATTCTTGAAATGAGTGCCATGTGTCAGCGCTAGATGGATGCCACATGGCGAAAGAACTAAAAATCCACAGCAGAAACACTTTGGGAATTTGCAAACAAGGAGGGAGTGAGAACGCTGAAGCTCCAAAGTCTGGAGTAGATCTAAGCTGCTATATCTAGGAGGACACATGGAAAATATATATGCGCTCAGTGGGAATGTGTTCAGGAGGAAACCGAAGAGAGGGTTCGAAACTCCTGAAGCCCGAAGTCCCGAAGCAAACCACCAATGTTATATTTGGATGGACACGTGACAATGATCAGAGGACTTCGGAGGAAAACGCGAGTGGGGAGGATGAAACTCCCAAAGCCCAAATTTCCGAAGTAAATCATGATCATCCGATGTAGAGGGATGTGTGG
>JASDQU010104355.1:79810-101903 GCA_032191745.1 Picea mariana | reverse complement strand
GCTTGATGTTTATCTCCAAGAGAAAACGCTCTGGATGAAAATGGGAGCAGAGAAGCTAAAACTCCCAAAGCCTATATTCCCAAAGTAAATCATGATCGTCCGATGGAGAAGGACGTGTGGCACTTGATCTTTAAATCAGGGAAAAAATGCTTCAGATGAAATCAGGAGCGGAGAAGCTAAAACTCCCAAAGCCTGGATTCCCGAAGTAAATCATGACCGTCCAATGGAGGAGGATGCATGGTGCTTGATCTTTAACTTGGGGGCTTCTATCTGGCACTAAACCTCATGCAACTTTATTATTTTGAATTCCTGAGGGTCGTTAATCTGGACTTCATAGGGGATCTCCACTATTTAAAATTGAACCTACCTGTTTGCTTGCTTCAAGCTTGCAACAAACCGCTTTGACTGTTGTGCTTTGTGCTCATGGTTTCTTCTTGTGTAAACAAGGACTTAAATGACATGTTTCCCTTGACAACTATATGTGATAACAAGGTGGAAGATCTAGACGAAAAGCATTGGTACTGCTTTTCTCTAAAATAGTGAAGGGTCCATATTGAATGGGCTTCAGTTTCTTTCCTTCACCCTTCAATTTCTCCTTGTTGATGTGAAGCCATACCTGGTCTCCAAACTAGAACTAATTATCAGCCATGTGTTTTTCATGTCGATCTTTATACTATGCTTGAATTTTCTCCAATTGTTCTTTGACTGCTTGGTGTACCTATTGGATCCTTTGAATGAACTTGCGGTCCTTGTCTTCATTTCTTTCTTCATTGGAATCGACATCTTTCCCATACATCAATTCCAAAGGGACCTTAGGCAAATACCCAAAACATGTCTCAAATAGCGAACAATGAGTGGAGGAATGTAAGGCTCGATTGTAAGCATGTTGTACATAGGGTATATGTTCATCCCATAACTTGGGATGCTTGTTGTAGTAGCCTCGAAGCAAAAGTACCATTGTTCGGTTAAAAACCTTTGTCTGTCCATCGGTTTGTGGATAGAAAGCAGTACTCCTCTTCAACTTGGTGTCCATCATTGTCCACAAGCTTGTTGAAAAATACCCAATGAATCAATTATCATGATCCGAGATAATGGATTTGGGTAACCCAAATTGAACCCAAACATACTAAAAGAAGAGATTAGTAGTCTGCTCAGTAGTGATCTTCTTTTTACATGGCATCAATATACACATCTTGTTGAACCTATCCACTACAACATACAAATAGTCATGACCCCTTTTCGACATTGGTAAACCCCCTACAAAATCCATGGAGATACTTTCCCATGGATGGGATGGAACAAGAAGTGGTGAGTACAGCCCCAATTTTCTATTAGTGGGCTTACAAGTAGAACACATCACACACCCCTTTACATATTTAGCTACAATTTCTTTCATCTGAGGCCAGTAAAAAAATCTCTGCAGATGAGCCATAGTTTTTCCTACCCCAAAATTCCCAGACACAAGAGAAGTGTGAGCTTCTCGTATTACATGGACTCGTTCACTTGTAGGAATACATAACTTTCCAAGATGGTAGATTAGCTTTCCCTGCAGACAATAGTTCTCTACCAGTGCACCATGGGTTAGCTTCTCAAATACTTTTTTAAAATATTCATCAACGACATATTGTTTCACATAGCTATCATGAGATAAATAAGCATTCTTCAAAATAATAGAAGCAACAATAGGAGGTCTAGAAAGCATATCATCTACCTTGTTACTTGTACCCTTTTTGTATTTGATTACCACATGAAATTGTTGAAGAAAACCCATCCACCTGTAATGTCGAGATTTTTTCATCTTGGTTTGTGCTTGGAGATACTGTAAGGGGAGATGATCTATATGTATGATTGTTTCCTTCCCTAACAAGTAGTGCTTCCATTTCTTTACACTTTGAACTAATACATACAACTCTTTATCATATGTAGGATAGTTAACAAAAATTTAGTTAAAAGTTTCAGAGTGGTGACAGATAGGCTTACAATATTGCATCAATACTGCACCCATGGCATATCCATTGGCATATGTCTTGATCTTGAAAGGCTGTTGAAGATTCAATAGTGCTAATACTGGTGCGGTACTGATCTTTTCCTTCAAAGTGTCAAAATATTTTTGTTTCTTTCCTCCCCACTGAAAAGTGTTCTTCACACTGGTTAAGGCATGCAAATGAGCTGCAATAAAAGAGAAGTTTGAAATGAATCTCCTCCAGTACTGGACTGCACCCAAGAAGCTTCACATTTCGGTTACATTTTTGGGCTCATGCCAATTTACAATTACATCAATCTTGGAAGGATCAATTTTTAATTGTCCTCCTCCTACAATATGACCTAAGTACACAAGTGCAATCTTGCCAAATTTGCATTTGGACAATTTTACATACACCTTTTCCCTTTGAAAAGTATCAAATAATTGATTTACATGCCTTACATGTTCATCCCAAGTCCCACTAAATATAAGAATGTTGTCTAAATACACAATCACAAAATCATATAGAAATGGCCTAAATACATCATTCATCACACGCATGAAGGTTGCCAGAGCATTACAAAGCCCAAATGACATAACTAACCACTCAAACAATCCACGTTTGGTTTTAAAGGAAATTTTCCATGCATCATGTTCTGCAACCCTGATCTAATGGTATCCACTATGCAAATCCAACTTAGTGAAATAAAAAACATTCTTTAATTGATCAAGTAAATCATCTATACGAGGAAGATGGTATCGATTTTTCACCATGATTTTGTTTAAGGCTCAATAGTCGACATACGTTCTCCATGTGCCACCCTTCTTTGGCACCATCATGATCGGAGAACCACAAGAAGATGAGTTGGGCCTGATGACCCCTTGATCGAATAAGTCTTGTACCTAATTTTTTATCTCTATCATCTCTACAACTGACATTTTGTACATGCCCACATTAGGAAGAGGAGAATCCTGTTGAGGATGTATTTCATGTTGGATTTCCCTCTTAGGAGGTAATCCATCTGATTCCTGGAAAATATCATCATACTTAGAAACAATATCAATTAATTCTTTCTTATGAAAAGGATCACATCCTTGGAAGGTGTCAGATGTTCTGACATCCTTTTCCCTTACGACCATGAGTACATATCTCTTATTAGTGTTTATGAGTCTCTTCATTTGTCCCGCACTAACAAGTGTGGTGTTTACCCCCATGTTGTAGGCTCTAACAATATATTCCACTCCCCCTTTAGTAAGGTGATATTTTTTCTCATGATGAAAGAAAACTTCTTTCCTATCACAAAGATAAGGAGTCCCTAGCACTATGCCACATATGAAAAGGATCACATCCTTGGAAGGTGTCAGATGTTTTGACATCCTTTTCCCTTATGACAATGAGTACATATCTCTTATTAGTGTTTATGAGTCTCTTCATTTGTCCTGCACTAACAAGTGTGGTGTTTACCCCCATGTTGTAGGCTCTAACAATATATTCCACTCCCCCTTTAGTAAGGTGATATTTTTTCTCATGACGAAAGAAAACTTCTTTCCTATCATAAAGATAAGGAGTCCCTAGCACTATGCCACATATATCAAGTTATACAACATCCAAATAAAATTCTTCTATCAACTTTCAAGCAATAGCAAATCTGAACCTACACTACTTGGTGACATTAAGTTTTGCATTATCACATACCCAACCAAGAGGATAAGGCTTTAGATGTGGTTTAGTTTCAAGACCCATCTTTTTGACAAGTGCTTCAAATATCAAGTTTATTTGGGAACCCAGATCAAATAATATATCTATCTTAGTGTGCTTAGATACATCTATTATGTGAAATAATTCATTCCTCTTTCTTTCATCATCATGAGATTCATTATTGGAATTTGAACTAGCATGAAGGGAATCCTTACCTTGTACTCCAACCGTTGTGATCTTTTCTTTGTCTTCTGAATCAGAACCAAGATCTTGTTGCACTATAGCAACGGTATTTTTCTTCCCCTTTCCACCAAACTGTTTCGGTCTCTTCTATGTATGTATTTTCCAAAAGTGTTCATCATCATGACCATTCTTCTTGCATTGAGTGAAAGATGACTTTCCTTCTTCTCTCTTTACAATGGCAGTATTTTTGTCCTTCCTTTTAAACTTCTTAAATTGCTTATGTGGGAGATTGGAAGGTTTCTTTGTGGGATCTTCTTGAACATGCTTTCCCCTGTTCTCAAGGTGAGTGGATTGCACACAAACTTCGTTAAGATTGGTGATCCAAGTGGATATTGGTTTCCACCCACCTACTCCAATTGGCTCCTCATGTCTGTTTTTTGTTCAACACATTCTTATGTACTGCTTTGTAATTGTGCTTTCTACACTTTTGGGGTTGTCTGAAGCCCCACACATCCTCCAGGTGGATATGGGTGGCCTCTCGCCTAATCCAACTGGCTTATTTTGTATGTTTTCATGTCAGCACATCTTGCTTTACTTCTAGGGCTGTTTTGGGGCCCTAAACGTTGTTTTTTTTGGCTCGCCACAGTCAAACTATATATGGAATTAGAGTTTGACAACAGAATGTGTAGTTCTCTGGAAGATCTTTCCAACAGGATATCACGCACCTAAAACAAAAGTCGTATGCAAAAGTTACGACCCTCGGAAGTTGAGGTACCAAATTACACCAACTTACCCATAGGCCCCACATGACTTTTGGCATTTCACCTTCTAGGGTTAGGTTTTTGGATGTCTATGGTTTTGGCATTCATGAGTAATGTCAAAAAGGCCTCTGGAGCCTCATTTTAATCCATTTTTCTCAGACGGATGTGCGTAGTAGCCACATATCTTCTCAGAGATAGCTACCACCATTCGAGCAAGTGTTTCAGTTGTGCAATTTTATAGTTTCATCCTATTTCATTATTCAATAGAAGATATTGTTCACTGGATATTTGTGTTATTCTTCATATCTTTGTGTTTATTGTATTCAGTCTGTTAATTAGTTCATTCCACTCATAAATCTGGATCAGTGGTATCAGAGCAGTCTRCTCATCATTTATTTTTCTTCATGCATGTCCCCGACAAGATCTGGGTACAAGAAGTTGGGACTCGAACCAAACGAGCCATTACAATTTCGGTTGCGCCGAGCCCGACAACAACCCATGGGGGACGAAAAGAAATATGATGGAGCAAGAGATCCTATTAAAATGTTGCTCGAGGAAGCCCTCGTGCGACAAAGGAATGAAATGATGGACAACTTCGTGTAGATCCTTCAACGACTGCCCACAGCAGAAGCATCTTCATCAAGTGGCCATGCAACCCCCTTCAAAGTACAGGTAAATTTTGATATTCCATTATTTGAGGGACTGATAGATGTGGATCCTGTAGATAAATGGTTGAATCTACTCAAAGGATAATTTTCGGTCCACAATTTTTTCGATAGGGAAAAGATCACTTTTTCACTCCTCAAGGTCGTTCCCCATGTTAAAGACTGGTGGGATACTTACTCTGAGCAAAGGGCCATGGAGGAATCTACAATGCTTGTGGTGGCCCCTACATGGGATTCCTTGTAGGACACCATTAAATAAAAATACTACCTTGTTGGAAGTTATGAGGACCAGTACACTAGATGGACCACCCTATGTCAAGAAAGGGACCAGACAGTACTATGTTTCACCAATATTTTCCATACCCTACGCACCAAATTGGGTATCAAAGACTATGAGTGTCATCTGGTGCTCAAATACCGTGGTTATTTGCATAGATACATTCAAACATAAATGGAGTTTATGGACATCATCTCATTGGGCACAACTTATAGATACGCTATCAAGATCGAGCAGAAATTTAAGAAGAAAAGGTGAGAGTTTGGATTTGTAAACCCCTCACACCCAAAGCAGGGAAAAGGCATCCCCAACACACACAACAAGGGACCAAGTCGAGATGGTTTCCCTCGAGACAACTAGTCCAAGACACAACACAAGAAGGGAAATGAGAAGACAAAGGACACAGGAAAATGGTGTGAGTACCATAAAATTCCTTAGCATAACACCAAAGAATGTCACTCCAAGCAGTTCCTCGTGGTCAAGCTGAAGTCTTCTGAGTTAGAGGTCAATTCTGATTCCGAGTCAAATCCTAAAGGAGGGAAGTAGATTATCGATGTTGAACCTAATGCCACTATCGCTACCACCAAATTACATCCAAGCGAACCAGAAGAACCAGAGGAAGGGGAACGCCTCTTTCACTCGCAGATGTCGGTAAAGGGGGATCCGCTTCATTTCATTATCAATAGCAGTAGTCAAAAGAACATGATTTCAACAAAGGTCGTTAAGTGGTTGGACCTGCCAACGACACCGCACTCACAGCCCTACACCATCAATTGGCTTCGCCAAGGAAGATATCTTTGTGTCAGCCTATAGTGGTGTCTGCCCTACGGCATCAAGCCTTTCAAAGATGAGGTACTATGTGATATTTCTCCCCTTGAAGTTTGTGATGTTCTTTTAGGAAAACCATATTTATGGAAGCATCATGTTGTGTATGTGTCTAGACCCTGCAGTGTTATTATCACTTTGGGTAGACAATTGTACAGGATCCCAGAGGTAGCGTCACCTACTACTATTTCTTTAATCTCTGCTAAGCAATGGAGTAAGGTCATTTCATAGACTGAGAAGTTCGTATTCTTTGTGGTTCGTGCTCACAATAAGAAGAAGGTCATTGCCACATCTATGCCCTCTACACAAAGCCTCTCTTTGCAACAAAAGAAAGTGGATGGGATCATGGAAGAATACAGAGACATCTTCTCCTCACCTACAGGGGTACCGACACACTTCCAAGTCAAGTATCCAATTGATTTGACCCCCAGTGCACCTCTACCTAATGGACCAGTCTATCGGCACTCGCTGATGGAAAATGACTAAATTGGGCATCATATCCTAGAGATTCTTCAAATGGGGCACATCAGACCTAGCACCTCCCCTTGTGGAAGCCTGATTGTACTGGTGCAGAAGAAGAATGGGACTTGAGGACTTTGCATTGATTACAGAGCCTTAAACAAAATCACAGTCGGGAACCACTACCCCATTCCCAAGATTGATGACCTTATTGACCAACTCAAGGGGGGAAATTTCTTTAGAAATATTGACCTAAAGTTTGGCTACCACTAGGTTCCCATCGAACCAACTGATGTATGGAAGACAACCTTCAAGTTTAAATAAGGTCTCTACGAATGGCTAGTCATACCCTTTGGATTAACAAATGCACAAGCCACTTTCATGAGGTTGATGGATGATGTATTGAGACCCTTCACCAACTCCTTTATGGTAGTATATTTGGATGACATCCTCATATTCAGCAGAACGTGTGAAGAGCACATGCGACATATTCAGCAGGTTCTGATCACTCTGCGGCAGCACAAGCTTTATGCCAACTTGGAAAAATGATCTTTTGGCATGAACATGGTCCAACACTTGGGCTACATTGTTGATGAGCATGGGGTACATTTTGATCTAGACAAGATCCAATTCATCTGTGACTGGCCATCCCCGACCACACTGAATGTGCTTCAAAGCTTCTTGGGACTAGCCAACTTCTACCGATGGTTCATGTTGGGATTCTCCCATATTGCATGGGCCCTCAGCTAGGCGACCAAGGGTGGTGGTAGGGATAATTTTGTGTGGGGGAAGGAGCATCAACGAGCATTTGATGATCTGAAGCATTGCCTGTGCTCATCTCCAGTACTCTCCTTGCCTAATCTGCAAAAACCATTCAAGATTGATACTGATGCATTTGACTATGTTTTGGGCATAGTGCTCACTCAGCACGGGCATCTGGTGGAATACCATAGTGAGACACTCTCTGATATTGTCCGGAAATACCCCACCTATGACAAGGAAATGTATTTCATTGTACAATCCTATCATCAATGGAAACATTACATTATGGGGAAAGAGACTATCATACACATTGATCACAAGTCTCTACAGTTCATACAGACACAGGGGAAATTGCAAAACGACTACCATCAGAAGTGGTCCACCTACCTGTAGTAGTTCCATCTCAACATAAAGTATAAGACATGTACCTCCAATCATTTCGTTGACTGCCTCAGTCGGTCTACTGTGGCTACACTCACCACTATGCTCCATTCCTATGGACATGAAGCATCTAAGTGGCCCCAACTTTATCAACAAGATCCAGACTTCACCACCACCTATCATCTCTTGGGTACAGGTGCAACTGTCACCGATTTTCACATTCAGAACGAACTCCTGTGCCACTTGGGCCATCTCTGTGTTCCTATAAGTGAGCGTGCAAAGATGATTTGGGAAGCCCACTACAGTCATGTGGCAAGACATTTTAGCATAGAGAAAATTGTGGTCATTCTTCAGAAACATTTTTATTGGCCAAAACTTTGACAGGATGTCAGCAAGTATATCAGATCTTGCACTGCCTGTGCCATTGCCAAGCCCACCGTCAAGAAGCAAGGCTTATACACCCCTCTTCCTATTCCCGAGAAGCCTTGGGAATCCATCTCAATGGATTACATGTCTGGTTTACCATCCACCAAGCAAGGCAATGACTTCGTTTTTATGGTCGTTGATTGGTTTTCGAAGATGGCCATCCTCACCGCCTGTAAGAAGAATGTCATAGCGACAGATACTACCAAGCTCTTCTTCAAATGAGTGTGGTTCCACTTTGGGATACCACAAACCATCAACTCCGACCAAGACAACAGGTTCCTCAACACATTTTGGTCAATTCTTTGGTCTCTATTGGACACCAAGCTCTCAAAATCCATTTCTTTCCACCCCCAAACCAATGACCAAACAGAGGTCGTCGATCGAATGATTGTGCACATTCCACGCATGTACAATTCTAAGCATCCAAATACATGGGATGAGAGTCTCCTATATGTCCAACACAGTTACAATGAGGCTCTCCATAGTTCCACTAGCCATAGCCCATTTCAAGTGATTTTGGGATTCCAACCCTTGGGACCCATTGATGTTGCACTTCCTCTTACCACCACATAGACAGACTCTTCCCTTGATCAGTCTGCAATCGAAAAAGATACCAGATTCATTGAGCGGATTCAACACATCCACCAATAGGTCTAGGAGATTTTGAAAAAATCCAATTCTAAGTACAAGCAGCACCATGATCAACACAGGGTACCACACTAGTTTCAGGTTGGCGACAAAGTCTGGTTACATTTGCAGAAGGAGCATCTCACCAGGCCCCATTGGAATCTTCGCCCACTTCATTATGGGCCTTACACTATCACCAATGGGTAGCAATGCTTTTGAGATCAACACTCCAACCTTCCTTGGCCTGCATCCAGTATTCAATGTGGACCTCCTTCGGGCATAGTTTCCACCATTATTAGTCACCTCCAAGATCGTAGAACAAATGACACCAGCATAGCTCAACCCTGACTGTATGGAACAAGCATCCACTTTTCAGATAGTGGACACATAGGTCAAGGGCACTCACCAATAGTGGATCCAACTTTATCAGGTTGTCAAGGTAGGGAAACTCATACACCAAGGAAAGTGGCTCACCCGGGGCCAAATCCAATAGAAGTTTGCTCACCTAATAGGGGAACTCAACGTAATGGAGACCATTACTTCCTAAGGGGGGAGGATTGATCCAGGTGGATATTGGTGTCCACCCACCTATTCCAATTGGCTCCTCGTGTTCGTTTTTTGTTCAACATGTTCTTTTGTACTACTTTGTAATTGTGGGTTCTACACTTATGGGACTGTCTAAATCTCCACACATCCTCCAAGTGGATATGGGTGGTTTCTCGCCTAATCCAACTGCCTTATTTTGTATGTTTTCATGTCAGCACATCTTGTTGTACTTTGAGGGTCGTTTTGGCGCCCTAAACATTGTTTTTTTTGGCTCGCCACAGTGAAACTGTAGACAGAGTCAGAGTTTGACAATGGAATGTGTATTTCTCTGAAAGACCTTTCCAACAGGATATCACGCACCTAAAACAGAGGTCATATGAAAAATTTACAACCCTGGGAAGTTGAGGTACCAAATTACACCAACTTACCCATAGGGCCCACATGAATTTTGGTGTTTCACCTTCTAGGGTTAGGTTTTTGGATGTCTAGGGTTTTGGAATTCATGAGTAATATCAAAAAGGCCTCTGGATCCTCATTGTAATCCATTCTACTCAGAAGAATGCACATAGCAGCCACATCTATTCTCAGAGATAGCTACCACCATTCGAGCAAGTGTTTCAATTTTTCATTTTTACAGTTTCATCCTATTTCATTATTCAATAGAAGATATTGTTCACTGTATATTTGTGTTATTCTTCATATCTATGTGTTTATTGTATTCAGTCTGTTAATCAGTTAGTTCCCCTCCTAAATCCGGATCAACTGGTGGGGTTAAACAATAATAAAGTATGATGAATATATATAACTGTGAAGTGCACCAATATACTTCATTAAAGTTTCATAAGAATCTAAAGGAATGTTTAATGCAAGAAATTTCTTCCTGAATTATTCCGTGAAACTTTGTACAGTTTGACCTTTACTTTGCCTTAAAGTTTTCCATTCCATCATTTCTATATGTAAATAACCCAATGGATAAAATTGCTTCCTTATCACTGATTTAAATTTTGACCATGAGGAAAGAAGATTACCACACTTACTTTTGTCCTAAAGCTTTATCTCCCACCATATGAGAGCAGTGGCTTCCAACTGAAGAGAGATCAATTGCACTTTAACTTCCTCTTCATCAACCTTTTTAACACGACAATATACTTCAACCCGTCGGATCCAATTATCTATCTTTTTAGGATTAACATCTCCATTAAACATAGGAAAAGCAAATTTTATATCAAGCTTTAATAATGATTTCTTAAAAGAGGCTTTATCGCTAGAATGATGAGAATGATGAGAATGCACAGAGGAAGAAGAGCTAGAACTTGATGGTGAAGATGGAGGCTCAAGAGGGTCTCCTCCATCCCCTTGATTCACTGAAGCATTATCATTTGCTTGTGCTTCCTTTTTCTTCCCTTTCTTCTTCATCCTCTTCTCATGGTCTCCATACATTTGCTCGACCATTTCTGACATACGATAAAATCCCATATGGAAGTTTTTCTCCTGTTCATCACGCTTGTTCTCTTCAGCCATTTTCTTCCTTCGGGATGCACGACAAACTTCTAGGTTGAAAGTATTAAGTTTTCCTTCACCCTGTTTATGCTTGGCCCTAGTAAGAATTCACATTCAACAATTCAAGTTAAAGATGAATGCTCTGATACCTACATGATCCAAGATCTTTTCATCGATGTGACTTATTAAAGAATTGTATTAAATGAGCATAAATTGAAGTGCACCAGAAAGAAGGAATAACTCAATAATGAAGAGACATATGCATCATATCTGAACACAAAAAACTTGATAACGGAGTTCGTCCCTGGTGGACTACGTCTCTAGGTCCCACTCTTAAATGGGTAGGCCTTTTTATTAACTCAACAAAAGAATTTGGAAAAATACATAAGTATACCTCATTTTGGAGTTAAGTTGTAGAAGCTTTGCTCAGATCAGAAAACAAACAACACCATTGAATTTGTGGCATCGAATTACCCAAAAATGACTATATGCACGCCTCGATATGAGTCTGGAACTCTTAGGCCCTTGAGAAATTTCATCTCGATTTGCATGCCTGCATCAGTAATTAATTAATGACACTACTCCTACATTGAAATCTATGCCCAGTATGGACTAGTGCACGCGCCTTCCTCCTCCACACCTGGAAAAAGTCAAGTTTTAAATGAAAAACTGGGCAGACTAACTAACATGGTCATTTGGGCCATTGGTTGGTAGATGTGTATTAAGGGCGAGTTGTTGGGGGAGGTCCCAGGGTCAAGCCCAAGGGCCTCCTCCCTTTGGCTTATTGTTTTAACCATAATACATTTGTTGGGATACTCTGCTAAGTTTAGCGATCCCGCTAGGGGATTGTTCATTATTGACCAGATATGGCAGAATACGTCTAACATTGGCGAATTTGGGGTTGGCGCCAACCAACCCCTTTTTTTATTTTTGGATTTCTGGTAGCTAGCCCTCATTGGGCATTTTCCTGCTGCCATGTGGCACCCACCCATTAGCCCATGTCATCTACTTGCATAGTCATCCTGCCACATCACCTCCCTGCCACATCATCCTGCCACATATTGTATGATAGCCACGTGTCTTCCACATCCCGTATGTCCTGCCACATGGCACTTCCTCATTGGTCCACATGTTGACCCGAAAATGTCGAAAATGAGTGACACGTTGCAACCTATGATTCGACCACATCATCATGACACGTGTCTCCCTCTATGTGTGCCACACACTCTATAAATATGTTGACATCATCCGTACTGATGTTGACATCAACAATACGGATGTTGATTCATCCCTGCTCACTGGGCTAGGCTGACCAAAACTTTGACCGCGAATATCTTTCAATCCGTAACTCCATTTGATGAGACGTTTATGCAGTTGGAAAGCTTGTGACACACTCTTTGTGATGATGCCAATTTCACTGAGTTTTGAGGACTTTGAATTTTTTCCCTTTCTCTATCTACTGAGGCCATTCTGAGCTTCCTGAGGTGCTTCTGCGAATTCTGAGTTATCCTTAGTCTTCTCTGGATAAAAAAACTAAGCATATTGATGTCCAATACCATTTTGTGAGAGACATGGTGGAAAGCAACAAGGTGTTGCTGGAGAAATTAGACACGTTGGAAAACATAATAGACTCTTTGACCAAGTCTATGAGTGTTGTGAATTTCTCTTGGTGTAGAGAGGCAATGGGCATTTTTTCCCTGGACCAGTGAATGAGAGTTCAAGAATCTCTCGATTTTAGCAAAGAAGACAATAAGTGGGAGAATGTTGTGTTGTTATATTCTTTGCAGTGAAAGTTGAAGGTCGAGGAGGATTGACTGGGCAAAGTTGAAGTTGAAGAGTTCAACTGACAAGAGGTCATATGGAAACCGACTGAAGACCGAATAAAGGTCAACCAGTAGTCGACTGTAACATAATCCCAAGATTTGCGAGATTTGTTGTAATGTCCCCAAGGCCGAGCCCAGTTGTAAATCTTGTTTACGAAATGAGTTGTAAAAATGTTTTATAGGCTGGTGAGCCAACTTTATATAATCTGGTGGGCTTATGTGATTATTAGGCCAGAGAGCCTAAGTGTTGAAGGCCAAGAGCCTGATTTTGTACATGTATCTATGCAGAACATTAATAAAAATATAAACACCGCCGCGTGCAGACCGACCACGATGAATGAGTGATGGGGGACTAAGCTTCCACAAAGTGGGCAAGGGATTAGGGGCTGGAAAGTGGGAAAAGGGACTAAGTGTTGAGCCTAGGGGCTTAAGTCCTTGGGGAATAATATTTAATATTATTCCAAAAGACATGTGAATAATATGTTTTATCCTAAGTTCTTTTTGGAAGGACAAGCAACTTCCAAATGGAAGGAATGCATGTAGTTGCATGGGTGACAAGTGTCAACCCAGGCGCATGCAAATAAAATGGCTGAGATGAGCCGTGTTGGGGGTTCCTCCTCCATTCTACCCGACCGTTTGAACGTGAACGGTCTGACCTCTGCAAGAATACCCTGGTGACACCCTAAAAGTCGAAAATCCTGTGTTGATTTCTGAGATAGCCGGTACAACCTCTGTCTGAATAGTTTGAGCCTGTGCGTGGGATCTCTATACACCTTGTGCAATCTCGAAACCAAAAATGTGATTCTATTTCGTGATTGTTGAGCTTGTTTGGGAAGCCCGTGTCCGTTTTCCCAGACGGCTATTGTGAACACGCAGTGCTGGACTGCACGTGGCTTACTGGCCAGCGTGACTTCGTGCTTAGCCTATGTGTAATCTCTCTCCAGGTGAGGGAGGTGATTGTTGTTGGAAGAGACAGGCTGTCAAGCCTATGAACAACTCTCTCCAGGTGAGAGAGTTTGCTGGGAAGTGGTTTCTTCCAGAGAGTGTACAGCACCATCTTTGGGCTCTGAGACTTCCTGATCCGGCCTATTGCCGAGACCCAGAGAGGGAGGTGTAGCACCGATGGACTGTGCTTGTGAAGGTGTATACTCTCGGGTGGAACAGACATGTGGGGAATGAGAGTCTGAGACTAGTGGGCGTAAGATGGCATCCTGGGAAGAATCCTTCCAGTTGTTCTGTGTTGTTTTCCCTGTAACCTCAGCCTAGCCTAGGATTCCTTACCTTAGGGTGGAGCTTAGTCCCAACTCGGGGGTGACCCACTAATGAGATTGATGAGCGGCGTGGTCTAAGGCTAGGAGGTTCGTGGAAGGCCTACACGTGGTTGGTGGAACTACCACCGTTTCAAAGATAAGTACCAGACGATGTTTTAATTATGTTTTGCATGTCTGTGTATTTATATTTATCATGTATTCTGCTGTGAATATGAATTAATGTTAATTCCATGGATTATTTATGTCAGCAGTAATTTTGTGCTGACTCTGATTTTAAATGTGTTTAACCTATTTTAAATGCATGTTATTAATTAAGCATAAAATGATATTGTTCCGCAAAGTAGCATCTACCTGGCCAGTGGGTTGGATGATGGCTAGGGGAGCGTTACAGAATGGTATCAGAGCGTTACAGTATGAAAGAGTGTCACAGAATGGTATTAGAGCCAAGGTTTCGACACTGAGTGTAGATGGGCCAGTTGAGTGGTCCTTGGACTGAGGGTTTGAGGAGAAATTGTGTCTGGAGGACCAATTTCTGACCTTTGAATGCTCCTGAGTGTCAAGGAGTTACTTGACCATGTTACCAAGCTCAAGAGGTGCAGCGGTGTTATAAAACTGCAGCCGGTGTGGTATATGGCCATAGGGAGAGAGAGAACTCTACACCAAAAGTGTTGGAGCCTTAGGATCTGTTCGAGAGGAAAGGAGAACCCTCACGACCATCATATCTGGAGAATGTGCACAAGGTTTAAAAACCTTTGGAGTTGCACAGGAGTGTGGAAATCACGATACGCGAAATCCCAAAATCGTGAGGACCGTCTATCGGAGGGACACGTGGCTGTCGGTTGGCATTTCGGCATCGAGGAAACCAAAGGGAAATATCCCTCAGTGTCGCAAGTCGTGAAACCCCGGTTACCGAAAACCTGAAAACCCGAAGTCCCGAAATATTCGAAGACGAAAGAACCGACCCAAAATCCTGAAACGATCTACACCATAGATCATAGGAGAGGAACTTGAACCATTGGATCATTTCGAAATTCGGGGATTGAAATGACAAGAGACTTGGAGACGCTACATCGCAAACTCCCAGTTACCAAAAACCCGAAACCCCAAAATTCTGAAAACGCCGAAAGGATCTGCGCAGTAGATCCAAGAAAAGTCTAACCGTTGGATTTTCGATTGGAATGAACGTGGACACATGGATGTGCACCAAGTGCCAGTGAGTCGAGAAGACAGGAGAGAATGGTGGGACCTGATGACATCACTGAAGGTGACGTGGACCCTCTTGAACGTGCCACATGCCACCGTGGTTAAGGGCGACAATCATACTGTGGGCCCGGAGAGTAAAGTAAATCGAAATTTCAGAATTCGGGAGTTGGAGTGACAAGGGGTTGGGAGTCACTGCATCATGAACTCCCAATTACTGAAGACCCGAAACCTGAAAGCGAGTGTGAGAGCCTCGTGGACCAAAACCCCAAAGCCAGAAGTTCTGAAGTCCTAAAATTTGCAAAGCCGTTAGAGCTCAGAAAACTTTGTGAAGTCAAAACGTTTTCTCACTCACGTTGGTTTATGAATACTGTGATTTTTTTAAGGGTTTAAGGCCTGACAAACTTTAGTTGACTGCACGTTGTGTGTGCAGAGTTCAATGAGTGTCAGGACAGCTGAAAACCAATGCTGAGTATGGAATTGGAAGAGGTGCATATTGCCTCCGAAACAAAGGACGAAAGGGTAGGAAGGAATGTCAACCTGGGAGTCGAATGATCGAACTCTAATGGGCACGGAAGAGAATTGGATAAGGAAGGGAATATAATGAAAATCATTAAAGAATTGCAGAAGGATGCCCAGGCTCACCGAGCCGATAGCCGAAAGCTCATGAGGGTCAGGGATCAGCAAGGTGAATTCAACTTAAAGATTTTGAAGAGCCTGGAAAGAATAGAAGGAAATTGGAGAAGGGGAGTGACTCAAGCAAGACAAAGAGTCGCAGGAGCCCTGAGAGGAAAAGAAGATCAAGAAGTGTCAAGACCCTTGAGAGAAAAAGAAGATCGAGGAGTGGTAGCAGACATCATGTTCGCTCCCCAAAGCATTCCAATAAGGAAGCACACAGTAGTTCAAGCCCATCTCCTACCCGAAAGCACAGGAGATCTGGGATGGATGAATTGAAAGGGGAGATGAATGAGATTAAGCCTCCTACATTTGATGGAGAACATAAGAAGGAGAAAGATGCTGAAACATGGTTTCTTGGCATGAGGAAATATTTCCAACTGCAGAATTATTCCTCTCATGCAGAAGGAAGAATTGCGATGTATCAATTTAAAGGAAAAGCATCCATGTGGTGGGATCAGTTTGTGCAGGTGCAACACATTAGTGAGAAAGATATCACTTGGAAGGAGTTCAAGAGGTATTTCGAGAAGAAATACGTGACTAAAAGATACTATGACAGAAAGATGAAGGAGTTCTTCAAACTCAAGCTAGGTAGCATGACCATTGATGAATACGAATGAAGTTTCTTGGAACTACTGAAGTATGTTCCATTCATCAAAGATGAGACTGTCAAGATTCAGCAGTATCTGAGTGGACTGCCACCTACCATTGGTGACAAGATTCAGTATGATGATCCTAAAACTATGGAAGAAACAATAAGAAGGGATAAATGCTTATATGAACATCAAAGAGAAAAGCCTACCTTTCGGAAGGCTTGGGATGACCAGAGGAAGTTTAAGAAGGAACAGAGGCAGAAGGGAAACAAACCTCTTTTTTTCAGAAATAATCCTCAAGGACATCCATCATTTAGAGAGCTGAGAATGGCTTAAGTGGGGGAATAAAGACAGAGATAGACGCCCCTTCAGTGTTGGGGATGTAAAGGGAACCACAAGTACAGGGATTGTCCCCATAAAAATGGCAAAGCAAGAGCTTTCCATACTGTTCAACAAGCTGAAACAGTGGAGGACATGGGCAGTATAATGCCAAGGATCTACACAGCCCTAGACAACAAGCAAGCAGAATTTCAATCGCACATGATTGAAGTGGAAGGTATGATTAACAACCGACCATCTATTATTTTAATCGATTCAGGGGATAGCCATAGTTATGTAGATCCTAGGGTGATGGAAAGCTTACATTTATCAAGAAGCAAACATGAAAAGTCTTGGTTAGTGCAGTTGGCTACAGGAACCAAGAGGAAAGTCATTGAGTTGGTGAAGTCTTGTCCTGTGGACATGAAAGGACTGAGCACGAAGGATGAATTGAATATTCTTCCTTTAGGATCTTATGACTGTTTAATTGGAATGGACTAGTTGGACCAGCACCATGCCCTCCTAGACTGTTGTAACAAGAGGTTTACATGCCTGGATGAGGAGGGGAATCGAAAAACAGTCCAAGGGATTCCTAGAGTTGTGGCTATTAGAGAAATCTCAGCCATGCAGCTGAAGAAGTGCTACAGAAAAGGTTGTCAATTATTTGCAGCCCGTGTGGAGGAAGCATCTAGAGATGAAGTCTCAAGGATTGGAGACCATGAGGTACTCACAGAGTTCAAATACATATTTCAAGTGGTACCTGGACTACCTCTGAAGAGAGACATCGATTTTTCTATAAATTTGATGCCTGGAGCATCTCCAGTGTCGAAAGCTCCTTATAGAATGAGTACGCCAGAGCTGAAAGAGTTGCAATTGTAGCTTGAAGAGCTTCTAAAGAAGGGGTACATTCACCCTAGCGTGTCACCTTGGGGTGCCCCGGTCCTATTCGTGAAGAAGAAGGATGGGATGTTGAGGCTGTGCATTGATTTCCGGTAGTTGAACAAGGTAATTGTCAAGAACAAGTATCCTCTGCCGAGGATCAATGATATTTTCAATCAGTTGAAGGGTGCGAAAATATTTTTGAAAATAGATCTCAGATCAGGCTATCACCAGGTAAGAATAAAGGATGAGTACATCAACAAGACCGCCTTTAGAACAAGGTATGGTCATTACGAGTTCACAGTGGTGTTGTTTGGACTGTCAAACACACCTGTTGTTTTTATGTGCTTGATGAATGGTGTATTCAGGGACTATTTGGACAAGTTTGTCATAGTCTTCCTGGATGACATCTTGGTGTATTCCAAGTCAGAGGAAGAGCATGAACAACACCTGAGACTGGTGCTGCAAGTGTTGAGAGGACACCAACTATATGCCAAATTGAGCAAATGCTTATTTTACCAAAGGAAGATCCATTACTTGGGGCACATTATTTCAGAAGAAGAGATCGTTGTGGATCCTGAGAAGGTTGAGGCCATCCGAGAATGGTCAGCACCAAGGGATGTGGCGGAAGTCATATCCTTTATGGGTCTGGCGAGCTATTACAGAAGGTTTATCGCAGGGTTCTCAAAGATAGCTCACCCTATCACTTCCTTGCAAAGGAAGGAGAAAACGTTTCAGTGGACTGAAGAGTGTGAGAACAGTTTCCAGCGATTGAAGCAGTTGTTAACCAGTGCTCCAATCTTGAGGATTGCATATCCAAATATGGATTTCATGGTGTGCACAGATGCATGTAAGCAAGGGTTGGGAGGAGTTATCAGCCAGAATGGATTTGTAATCTGTTATGAGTCCAAGAAGCTGAAAGAGCATAAAAATAATTATGCAACCCATGATTTGGAGTTGGCAGCAATCGTTCACGCTCTGAGGAAATGGAGGCATTACCTCATGGGAAGGAGATTTGAATTGAGAACAGACCACAACGTTCTGAAATATTTGTTTGATCAGCCAACTTTAAATGCTAGACAAAGTAGGTGGCTGGAGTTTATGTGTGAATATGACTTTGATATCAAGCATATCAAGGGGAAGGAAAACAAGGTGGTTGATGCACTCAGCAGAAAAGTGCATGAATTACATGCTACAACCATTAGCATGTACAGGACTGATATCAAGGGTAGAATTTTGGAAGATGCAAATGTTGATTTGCAGTACAAAGACTTAGTAGCAAAGCTACAGCAGCGTGAGAGACCACAGAAAGAGGGAAATTACATCTTGGGAGCTGATGGAATACTTCTGTATAAAAACAGAGTGTATATACCTAATGCCCAGGAATTGAAACTTGTGATTCTAAAAGAAATTCATAACATGACTTATGTTGGACACCCTGGATATCAAAAGACTATGGCAGTAGTCAAAAGCCATTACTTTTGGCCGGGTTTGAAGAGAAAGATCGTTGAATACATCACCAGATGTATGGAATGCCAGAAAGTTAAGGCTGAGCATAGGCACCCAGTAGGGTTGCTGCAGCCTTTACCCATTCCTGAATGGAAGTGGGAAGTGGTGACCATGGATTTTTTTACAAGATTGCCTAGAACAAGCAAGCAGCATGATTCGATCATGGTTGTGGTGGACAAGCTTACAAAAGATGCCCATTTTATTCCACTAAAAACCACTCACAAGGCAGCATATGTTGTTGATATCTTCTTAAAAGAAGTGGCACACTTACACGAAATTCCTAAAATGATTGTGTCTGATAGGGACCAAAAATTCACCTCGAATTTCTGGAAATGACTGTTCAAAGGATTCAGAACGAATCTGAATTTTAGTACAGTGTATCATCCCAAGTCTAATGGACAGATAGAGAGGGTGAACAGAGTAATAGAGGACATGTTGAGAATGTACGTGAAGGACAAACCATCAAGATGGGAAGACTACCTACATTTGGTAGAATTCGCCTACAATAATGGGTATCATGCATCGTTGAAGATGATCCCATTTGAAGCACTTTATGGAAGAAAGTGAAACACTCCAGTGAGCTGGGATAATCTAGCTGACAGAGTAGTAGTTGGGCCAGAGTTGCTCAAGGAGATGGAGGACCAAATGATAAAAATTAAACAGAATTTGAAAGTTTCCCAGGACAGGCAGAAAAATTATACTGATAAGAACAGAACCCACCGAGAATTGAAAGTGGGTGATCATGTTTTCCTGAAAGTGAAAACTAACAGGAGTTCCCTGAAGCTGGGATGTTGCGCCAAGTTGGTAGCAAGTTTTTGTGGGCCATTTGAAATCCTGGAAAGGATTGGGCTAGTTGCATACATGCTTGCATTACCTACATCTATGACTGTACACAATTTGTTTCATGTTTCATTACTTAAGAAATATATACCTGATACTAATCATGTTATCGACTGGAATGTGATTCAGGTGGAACCGGAAGGTGTCCTGCAAGTGCATCCTATGCACATATTGGACAAGAAAATAAAACAGCTCCAGAATCGAGCTATAAAGCTTGTAAAGGTCCAGTGGACCTGGTATGGTCCTGAGGACACAACATGGGATCATGAAGATGTTATGCGGGCAAAGTACCCGCATCTTTTTGAAAATTTTGAAAAGTTTGTAGAAGTTGTGTAAAGTTGCACTGAGGACAATGCAGAAATAAGGGGAGGGGGATTGTAATGTCCGCAAGGCCGAGCGCAGTTGTAAATCTTGTTTACGAAATGAGTTGTAAAAATGTTGTATAGGCTGGTGAGCCAACTTTATATAAGCTGGTGGGATTATGTGATTATTAGGCCAGAGAGCCTAAGTGTTGAAGGCCAAGAGCCTGATTTTGTACATGTATCTATGCAGAACATTAATAAAAATATAAACACTGCCATGTGCAGACTGACCATGATGAATGAGTGATGGGGGGCTAAGCTTCCACAGAGTGGGCAAGGGATTAGGGGCTAGAAGGTGGGAAAAGGGACTAAGTGTTCAGCCTAGGGGCTTAAGTCTTTGGGGAATAATATTTTAATATTATTCCAAAAAACGTGTGAATAATATGTTTTATCCTAAGTTCTTTTTGGAAGGACAAGCAATTTCCAAATGGAAGGAACGCATGTAGTTGCATGGGTGACAAGTGTCAACCCAAGCGCATGCAAATAAAATGGCTGAGATGAGCCGTGTTGGGGGTTCCTCCTCCATTCTACCCGACCATCTGAACGTGAACAATCTGACCTCTACAACAATACCCTGGTGCAACCCTGAAAGCTGAAAAGCCTGTGTTAATTTCTGATATAGTTGGTACAACCTCTGTCTGAACAGTTTGAGCCTATGTGTGGGATCTCTGTACACCTTGTGCAATCCCGAAACCAAAAATGTGAGTCTATTTTGTGATTGTTGAGCCTATTTGGGAAGCCCGTGTCTGTTTTTTAGTCGGTTGTTGTGGCCACGCAGTGTTGGACTGTTGATCTGGATTTATGTAGGAACACAATGAAATATAGAAATACACATAAACGCAGAGATGCAGCGGAAATAAGACTTCATTTCATTAATAACAAATGACTGAAATATGCTTACAGACAGAATGGAAATAAACTAGCTAGGGCGTTGGTAGCTTATCTCTGAGAAGAGATGTCGCAGCTACTAGCCTCTGAAATGTGTTACAATGAGACTCGAAGGCCTATTATTATTGAGAAACAATGGAAAACCCTAAACATCCAAAGACCTAACCCTAGGAGATGAAACGCCAAGACTATGGGCCCTGTTTGGGTAAGTTGGTACATCAACTTCCCGGGGACGTAACTTTGGCATACGATCTCTGTTTGACGCGTTCCATACCTCGTTAGAAAGATCTATCCGAGGACTACAACTTTTGGGCATGTTACTTCTCGTTTTCCCAAAAAACGTCATTTAAGGCCTCAAAACGGATCCGGAAGTTCAGGACCCGAAAAACTGCTAAAAATAGTAAACTGTGTGGAAACTGAAAAACTGAAAGAAGCAATGGTGGGGGTCCAAGTGGAATAGGTGGGTGGACACCAATATCCACTTGGATCATTCCTTCCCCCCTTAGGAAGCAATGGTCCCCATTGCGTTGAGTTCCTCCATGAGATGAGGAAACTTCTACTGAACTTTGTCCCTGGTGAGCCACTTGCCTTGGTGAAGGAGTTGGCCTACTTTGACAAATCGATATAGCAGTATCCTTTATTTTTGGGTGTGCTTGATCTG
>JASDQU010104353.1:173641-202176 GCA_032191745.1 Picea mariana | reverse complement strand
AACCTATCCTAAACTAGGGTCTCTCTTCCTCGGTGGTTTCCCCTTCACAGACCTTGCCCCCCCTTCCCATTTCGGTTCCTGTCTCTCCTCTCCCCTTTTCATTTGCCTCTTCAGGTCAGGCCCCTCTTCCTGGACACTCATTCCCCCTTCTTCTCTCTTCTACGAAGGGAAATGGGTATGCCCTTCGTTCCAAGACCCGTCCCTTTGGTCCAAATCCCTTGAAGGGAGGATTACCCCTTGACCATCCCCTTCCCTCCTAGGTAGGAAGAAAATCAAATATTTCCAAGGCTCGGGAGAGCAGCTACGAAAATTAGAAAAAGGCACCCAAATTAACATTGTCAGGGCCCTTAGAGCGAGGAAATCACTTCCCCTTCCCAAATTATTTTCCTCTCCTTTAACTATCGAGGGGTAGGGGGGCCCTCAAAAACTATATCCCTCCATTGAATCATTGTGAGTCGTAGACCTGATGTTTTATTCCTACAAGAAACTGTGTGTTCCAGGGATTTTGTTGAGAAGTTGTTAAGATTGTGGCTGAAGAATTGGAATTTCACTTCGGTGGATTCAGATGGAATGTTAGGAGGCCTTCTTTGGGGGTGAAGCCAAAATTCAAGGCTCTTTATTCTATGACAGTTTGGATGGCCATATCTATAACTATTCAACAAAAAGACTCCCCTTTGGTATTTACAACAATAAATGTGTACGGTCTGTATTATGATCGAGCCCCATTCTGGGAAGCCTTAGCTTCTGCAGACTTCTTAAAAGATCAACTGGTAATTCTTGGAGGTGATATAAATTTCACCCTATCCCTACGAGAGGTGTGGGGGCCTCCTCCTAGAAGGGACAAACAAAGTAGTTTATTCTGGTCCTTCTTGGAAATGCACAATTTGGTAGATGTTGAGCCGGAAAAACTTGTTCCTACTTGGAGAAACCTTAGGACAGGCGATGGAGAAGTTGCTAAAATATTGGAAGCCTTCTTGGATCTAGGTTTAATATTTAAATCAGTGGTATAATAATGTGGAAGCTCATACCGTAAGACAATTTCTCTGGCTTGGAAATATGGTTCTGAAGCACTCCCAAACCCGCTCAAATCCAGTTAGGCTTGGCTCGAGGAGGAAGACTTTAAGAAACTGGTGTTAGAGAACTGGGTCAAACTCTCTTTTGAGAATCCATCCTCTATGATGAAGCAATTGGTAGCCAGTCAAAAAAAAGTGAAGGAGGCCATAAAACGATGGATTCTCGTCTCGAGAGCTCGGAAATTCAAGTGCATAATAGACATTGAAGCAAAGTTGGCCCTTCTAAGGAGTATAATTGACAACAGGAGTCTAAATCAATATCTTCTGGAGGAACTGAAAGAATTAGAAGAAATAAGGAATGTATGGATTAAGATCAAGGATATGGAATGGCACTAGAAACGTAGAGTGATGTGGATACAAGAGGGTGACAACAACACATAATTCTTTCATTAGTATGTTAACTAACGCAGAAGCCTAAATTCTATTTGGACTGTTCAAAATGAAGAAGGTTGTATGGTAATTTCTTTCTGGGAGAAGTCTGGAGTCGGGGCTAGATACTTTAAACATTTTTTTGCAGAACCAGTTGGGCACCCCAATCAGGATACCATTGAGGTGGTAACCAAACTACTATCTCTATTTTCTGAATAAATGAATAGATCACTTAATGTAGATGTTACAGAAGAATAATTAATTACAAATTTAAGCTCAATGCATAATGGGAAAATTCTTAGTCCTGATTGGTTCACGATGGAGTTTTACAAGGATTTTTTTTACTTCCTCAAGTACGACCTACTCGTAGTGGTAAAAGAATCACAAAGAACTGGAAGAATTCATGGGACCCTAAATACAACCTTTTTGTTCCTTATTCATAAAAAACAAGATGCGTCCTCCTTCAATGATTTCAGACCCATTTCCTGTTGCAACGTAATATACAAATTGATCTCCAAAATCATCACTAGAAGACTGAAACCTTTTTTAGGGAATGTTATAGGAGAAGAAAAGTTTGGATTTCTTCCTAATAGGAAAATTAACGATGCAGTAGCAATGGCCCAAGAGGTCCTTCACATGACCAAGAAAAAGAATCTCAGGGAAGCCATTATGAAGCTATACCTCTTGAAATCCTACAACAGAGTCAGTTGGGTCTACCTTAGGATGGAACTACTACAAGTTGGAATTAATGTAAACATGGTAAACTGGATCATGGGATGTTTCCAAAAGGCATCCTTTGTGGTTCTAATAAGCTGTGCCCCTTCTCGATTCTTCAAATCATCCAAAGGGATTCGTCAAGGATGTTCGTTGTCTCCTTTTCTATTTTTACTAGTGGTAGAAGGTCCAAGAAGAATGATAAAAGAGGCTCGCTCCTCTCACCTTTTGAAGGGATTAAAATTCTCTGAATTTGAGGAAATTTCCCATCTACTCTTTGTAGATGATGTGTTTTGTTGGACCTTCGAGTACATAAGGGACTTCCAGGAATGAAGAGAATCCTATATCATATTTTTAGGAAAATGGGGATTTCCTTCAATTATGGAAAATCTTGTGCTCCACTCAATAGAGTTTCGGAGGAAAACGCTTTAGTGATGCAATAAATGCTCCCAATTCTGATAAACAATTTGGATGAAGGACTCAAATACCTGGGTTTTTTCCTAAAGCCTAATAGGTACAAGAAAGATGATTGGGGTTGGCTAATCAAGAAAGCAGAGGCAAGAATATCCCTTTGGATGAACAAACTATTGTCCAAAGGTGGCAGATTGTTTCTTATAAATTCGGTTTTGGAAAGCTTACCAATATATTAGAATTCTATTATGGCCATATCAATAGGAGTTATGGATAAAATGAGAAGGTTAAGTTGTAAATATCTCTGGTCTGAAGGAGCCCACTTGGTCAAGTGGTCAACCATCACAATCCCCAAGGAAATGGGTGGCTGGGGATTGAAAAAAATACACCTTTTCTCTAAGGTGCTAGTAGGTAAAATCCTTTGGCGTCTCACTCAAAGAAATTCTCTTTGGGCACATG
Organism: Picea mariana; assembly: GCA_032191745.1. Taxonomy (NCBI): domain Eukaryota; kingdom Viridiplantae; phylum Streptophyta; class Pinopsida; order Pinales; family Pinaceae; genus Picea; species Picea mariana. Next base: position 199,150 of record JASDQU010104353.1, on the reverse strand, counting down.
TAATGTGTTCCAAATATATGTCATATATGTCCATTGTAGATTGGTTCATAACCCCTACGAAATCCTCTAAGGGGTCTTTAGTATGGAAGGCACTAGTGGAGGCATTCTCAGTGGTTGGATACTTCATGGTTTGGAAGATCGATGACGGGAGGCAAGTGAGATTAGGAGAAGATCCTTGGTTAGGGGCAAATAACCTTTTCAAAATGTCAGAACCTCTGTTACTACATCTGAGGGAATCCAAAATGTTTTCCTTGGTTGATGGTTATATAGGCTTCCCTCGACCCAAAGGCAGAGAAGGTTGGAAAAATGTGGATTTGTATCTGAACATTTTATGTGAAAATTCTATTAACCTAAACCAATACATGGGGGACTCTCTATGTTGGTCCCTCAATCCCAAAAGAGGCAAATTTACAGCAAAGCTCAGATATAAAGTTGTCTTTGGGGACAGGATAGACACCCCTGCTATCTGGTGGTGGAAGCCACTTTGGAAGACTAAAGATCTCCTACGATCTAAACTAGACCTTTGGCTCACTTTGAAAAATAAACTTCTTACCTAGGATAATCAAACCAAAGGAGGATGGATTGGACCCAATCAATCTCCATTATGTAAAATCAAGGAAGAAACAATTTCTCATCTGTTTGTTTCATGCTCTTATGCAGGCACTGTCTATGGTCTAATAAAGGACAAGCTCAGAGCCATGTATTTTTGGAAGGGTGATCTAGATGGATATAGGTGGTAACCCACCTATTCCACTGGCTTGAAAAATAGTTTTCCACCTTGGCAATTTTTCGATAGTTTTTCGGGTTCCAAACTTTCAGGGCCGTTTCGAGGCCCTAAACAACATTTTTTGGGGATTTTGGGCCCAAGAGACTGGGAAAAGAACTTTCTTGGGCCAGTCGAAAGTCATTCTTATTGGTTAGACCTTTCAAATGGTGTATCGAGTGCCCTAAACAAAGATCGTATGCAAACATTACGCCCCCGGGAAGTTGACGTATCAACTACCCCCTTCGGGGCCTGCAAACCTTTTGGATTTTCATCTTCCGTGGTTAGGGTTTTGGATTTTACTTATGTTAAAAAGGCCTTTGGAGCCTCATTGTAATAATCATCTTCTTGTAAATGTGATTAGATATCATGTCTCTTCTCAGAGATAAGTTGTCACCATTCTAGTGAGCCTTTCACTCTGTATTTTTACAGTTCTGTACATTTCACACATTAATAGAAATTGTGTATTAATGTATCTTTGTGTTTATATCTCTTATATATTTTTGTTATATTGTTGGATATATGATACATCTCTATACATTTCTTTATTATATCTCCGCTCTCATTTCGTGCCGAAAATAATCTGGATCAATGGCATCAAAGCATGCTGCTCTTGATCATTTTTTCAATGCATGCCCCAGACAAGGTCTGAGTATATCAAGTTGGGTCTCAAGATTGTATCTATTGAGGACAATTGCTCTCGCATGCCCAAGAAACCCTTTATGGCAGAAGAAAAGAAAAATGATGGAGCAGAAGATTTTATTAATCTGTTGCTTGAGAAATCTCTCACGCGACAAAGGGACGAAATGATGGAGAATTTTTCCCACATCCTTCAACATCTGTCGATAATAACCGACGCCTCTTCATCAAGTGACCACTTTGGAGGCACCTCTCCTTTCAAGGTACAAGATAATTATGATATTCTTGTATTTGAAGGACGAATAGATGCAGATTCCCTAGAAAAATGGTTAAATATGCTAGAAGGTTATTTCTCTGTTCATAATTTCTTCGACGGGGAAAAGATCACCTTCGCACTCCTTAAGGTTCTCCCCCATGTCAAACATTAGTGGGAAACTTACTGGGCTAAAAGTTCCACAGAGGAGTCTGGAATATATGGGTTGAGCCCACCTGGGATTTTTGTGTGGATGTTATCAAGGAAAAATATTACCATGTTGGCAACTATGATGACCAGTACATGACATGGACCACACTGCGATAAGAGAGGGGCTTATCAGAAAATGATATTTTAAAAGACTTGGTTAAGTTTATGCATGAGTAAATTTACCACTTAGGAATTAAGAAAAGAAGAAGAACTTAGTGAAATAATATTGAAGCCATCATAGAGAATTTAGATTAGAAAGTAAACATAAGGAACAACAAACCATAACAACAAGCTTGATAATGGAGTTCGACAAGGTTTCCTATGTCTCTGGGCCTTTGTCTCAGTGGGGGAGGCTTTCTTATTAATATTCAATGCTTCAAAAGTACATTATAAATGAATCAAAAGGATTACAAATTGGTTTGGATGTGTTCTTCTTGACCTCAAGAATCCAACACAACTAAAGACACCGAAAAATGTTGAGCGTAGCTCCCGGAAATGGCCTCCAAAGTTCGCTTCCTCAATGGCTTCCCTGCATAAAAATGGCTTAGGATTCATGAATTATTCAACATTTCTCCTATTCTAAAATCCAAAAAATTCTTGTTTTAAATAGGATTTTGGTTGGGGATCTTATCCCAAATTCCTCCCAAGAGATGGCCTCAAATCGAGCTCTAGATCCCCCAAAAATGGGAAAAATCCTCCAAAATCAGCATAAAAAATAAAAAAAAAATCACATTATATAGTTTTCAACCCACATTGGGAAAACATTGGGCACGCTAGACCCCTTTACCTAAGTTCCTGGTCATATGGGATGCCCATGTGGCCGAGCGCTGGCCCCCACTGACCAAGGCCTATCCCAAAAAATATGCCATATAACAACTTAAATGGAAATTCGGTCATATGTATAACAAGAAACACATGGAGATTAGTCGGTTGGTGCTTGTTTCGAATACTTGGGCTATGGAGAAGGTCGCATGGTCAAATATTGCGGAGGCAAAACAAATTTTTGAATTGGCCCACATTGGCCAAATCCGGGGTGCCACGTGGCACCCTTTGATTGGGCCACGTGTCACCCTATGATTGGACTGTACAACCCAATCACCAACATAGTCAATGCACAGTCAGCACCACATCACTGTCCTTTTAGTCTGCCACATCACTATTGTACCCTGAGCCTACCACGTCAGCAACAGTGATGCCAAGTCACCTGCCCAGTCAGCTGCCACATCATCATCTGTATTGGAAAGTCACCTGCCCAGTCAGCTGCCACGCCAGCATCAACACTGCCACATCCCCTTCCACGCCAGCATCCATGCTACCACCTATCATCTATACTTCCACATGTCGGACTGTCATTAGGCCACGTCAACATTCCGTACAGCCACGTGTCATGTATGTACAATGCCACATGTCAATTTATGATTGGTCCAATTCAGCCCCTAAAAATGCCAAAAATGAGTGACACATGTCACCTCCTCATGATGCCATGTGTCTCTACTGATGTCATCATGACATCATGCTGACGTACTACTGATATCAGCAATACGACCTATTGACTTTGACTAGTTGACTTTTTTGCATGTTTGGGAAATCGATCAGAACGCGATAACTTTCGCATACGTTGTCCATATTTGGAAAAAAACATATGGCCAGAATCGACGCGACGAGCCCGACGCAATGGTGTTGGTTTAGTCCTATTCTAATAAATTTTATTTGTAGGCCTTCCTGGATCCATTTTGGATCATGCCTTCCCACTAAGACCTTTTGGTCCTCCAAAAGGATATTAACCAGTCATCAAGTGAGGGATAGGCCACCCCACTTGTCCTTTGTCTTTAAAATATATCTTGTGCACCTGTCGCATCATAATCAATTACAAAATGACCATGACAACTGAAAGCATATTTTTAGCCACTTGAACTCATTCATGTTGGAATACTGAGGGGGGGGTGGTGAATCAGTATTACCCTTTTTCAATAATTAGCAGTTACTTTTGTTTTTTGTTAATTACCACAATAGATCAACAATAGACTTGTTTGTAAAATCAATTATATAAACATAATTAATAGAAATTACAAGGCTTATATGAAGAATAGTGAAGGACAACAATCCTTTTTAGAGAACCAACTCTAGGAGACACAAATCCCCTTCTTCAGGGCACCAACCCTAGAAAGCACCAACTCCCTTGTATCTTTAGGGCACCAACCCTAGGAATCACCAACTCCCTTGTATTTAGGGCACCAACCCTAGGAAGCACCAACTCCCTTAACTTACACTTAAAGGATATGAATCCTTCCATGCTCCTCCCTTCCAACCTCACTTCATAAGAATCATCAGTTCTTCTTCTTGGACTTTGCTGTTGTTTTAATCTTTTGATCTAGACTAGAAAGACACTTTTTTCTCACCATTCTTTCTTGTTTATATACTCTTCCAACTGGTGTGAGATATGAAGCATTGTGTCCCTTTATTTGGACCATCACACCTCTTCGTCTTAAATTAACAATAATCTATATTATTATTCAAACATTATTGTGTAAGCTATTAATTTAGTGAGAGTGATTTTAAATCGATCACATGTATGGATTGAATTATTTAAATCGATTCCATGTATCTACAAATGTTGCAGAAATCAAATCCTGCAGAGGTGCTTCCTTCAAACCATGTTTTTCATATGGCCATATGCGCAGAACCACAGGCTTATTAATTTAAGCGATGCTTCTTCTTTCACCCTTATTTATTTATTCCATACGACCACAAGTGGTGACTAGATTCTAGGCCAAGCGAGTTCTTGAACTCTTATCATGATCAACGATCACGTTTTAATTTCACGATGATATGGACGGTTGTTGTTTCCTCCGGTACTTCGTGGCTTTGGAGGTTTAAACTTCCAATTCTCCTGGACTAAAATTTCACCGAAGTGTTAATCTTGAGTTGATGTGTGTTCATAGAGTTCAAAGGTCCGGATGTTATTTTGGAGCTTCGATACTCCAATACTTAGGGTTACTAGAACTCTGAGTAGTCCAATTCCTCTAGAGTGATAACCTACCGAATAAGTCATAAAGCGGTGGTGATCACTTATTGTCGGTTAACACCTCTTCTTACGCTATCCTTCCACTATGCTTTATCAATGGTTAAGAATTCTCCTAAAGTAGATCAACGGTTAGCATTACTTTGTGATTTACGCTTTACTCTATCTTTCCTCTGTACTTGATCAGTGAATATGACTTAATCAAAGGTCGAGATGCACAACCACTATTTATTTTCGGACTCCAGGGGTTCGAAGGTCCTGGTGATTGTTGTTCCAATTTCCACCTGAGTTGGCCAGCACTGGAGTTGAATGTCTCCTGATATCATGCTGATGTGAAAATCTGGAAGATCTTAGATCAACGGTTTACTTAGACTTTGGCCTTCGACACTTCAGGTAGTTACTAGTTTCCCCTAAAGGACAAACTCTCGGAGTGACGTAACTTGTTGATGTCACTGCTGACAAGGCACTGACCGAGTGGCTGCCACATGTCACCTAGATTCATGACTTACATCACCTAAATTTCCAACTAGACCAAGACACTTGTGACCATCTGAATCTGCCACGTGTTCTTGCTGACGTGGTTTGCTAACGTGGATCTCCTGATGTGGCACATGTCCTCCTCCTGGATCTAATGGTTTCAAGTTCATCTGAATTCTTTATCCAATGACTGTGATCAACTCTTAGATCAACGGTCTAGATTTATTTCGGCCTTCGGGTCTTTTGTTTATTTGTTCCCAATTCTCAATTCTCCTAGAGTGAGATTCCTGGATAAAACTCAAGCAACTTGACTTCATATAATGGTTGAGAATGCTTCCGTAGTAGATCAACGATCAGGGATGATTTCGAAACCGAAAGTTGCACAACCATTAACTCAACCCTTGCGTCCCGCAATGGTTCTCCATTGTTGACCTACCCTTACTGAGATCCGAAGGTCAGGACTTAATCAGATGTTTGATCTGAAGGTCCTCCTCTGTAACTCCCAGATCTAGGTTTGTCCAAAAATCTACTTCAATGGACATGATTCTCCCTCGATTCTTCTGTAGATTTACTGTGGGTATTTCACTCTTGATCGTGTTTCTGTAATGCACTTTCTCTTCTGAGATTTTTGGTAGATTCCTCTTCATGTTGTTTATATCATTGCAATGCGCTTTCCCTTCTGAGCTTTTGGTTTTGTACTTGGATTCTAACTGATCAAGATCATTGATATGTTGGGAATTTAATCCCGATGGTGTTTCTGCATCTACGCTGATCTCGTGAAATTTAATATGATGTCTCTCCTGAGCCTTCGAAAGATTTCACTGCATTTTGTTCATAAAAAATCATCATCACACCATAATAACATTGACTGTTGACATCAATGACAACACCTCAATGACAATATGTCTAACAATCTCCCCCTTTGGCATTGATGGCAACCTTTTCTTTTTGAAATTTATTCCCTTATCAATTTCCTCCCCATTTGATAGCAATGGAAGAGGGGATATTTCTTAGCTCCCCCTATGGAAATGCTCCCCTAAGCATGTGCCCCTTCTAATACATTTTTATGTTTTTTTTTTTAATGAGTTTTTTGAATTACTTCTAATTTCTGGTGAAGATTTTCAAAAGTACTCTTGGGCAAGGGTTTTGTGAAAATGTCTGCAATCTATTCTTTGGTGTCTACATACACTATTTTAACTATTTTTTTTGTAACCTGATCTCTTAGGAAATGGTATCTAATTGGGATGTGTTTGGTTTTAGAATGCATGACTGGATTTTTAGAGATACGTATGGCACTAGTGTTATCACAATTAATAGTAATGGGATTATTATAACTTATTTTAGGTCTTCTAAAATTTGCTTCATCCATAGAACTTGTGTGCAGCATGATGCAACAACAATGTATTATGCCTCTGCCGTAGAGAGTGATGTGGATGTTTGTTTCTTTCTTAACCATGCTACCAGAATTTTTCCTAAGAAATTCTCCTCCACTTGTGTTTATCCTACCATCTATACTACCATCCTAATCTGCATCAGTATATGCAGTTAGATTGAAATCTTTATCTTCTGGATACCATAATCCAAGTTCTAGGGTGAAGGTATATGGATATTCTTTTTTACTGCTTTTAAGTGAGTTTATTTAGGTGCAGATTGAAATCTTCCCACAAGTCCTACAACCTCCATGATGTCGGGTCTTGTTGTTGTTGAATAGAGCAAACTTCCAAACATTGATCTATACATCATTTGGTCTACTTTTGGTGCGTCATCTTCTAGACTTAGTTTACATCCAGTGATCATTGGAGTACCCATAGGTTTACTGTCTTCCATTTGAAATTTCTTCAGCATTTCCTTGATATATTTGGTTTGAGAAACAAATATTTCATTTTCTGTTTGATTTACTTGTAAACCTAAGAAAAATGACAGTTCTCCCAACAAAGACATTTCAAACTCTTCTTGCATTTTAGTTGCAAATGTTTTGCTTAGTCTAGTAAGATTACTCCCAAATATGATGTCACCTACAAATACCACCATTGCGATCATGTTTTGATCCTCAATTTTTATGTATAGGTTGTTGTCAGTAGTCCCTCTCTTATATCCATTTTTTGTAGGTATTGATCAAGCCTAGAGAACCATGCTCCGGGGGCTTGTTTAAGACCATAAATGGCCTTTTTCAGTTTGCACACATAGTCCTGATTTTCTGACAACAAGAATCCTTCTGGTTGCTCAACATAGACTTCTTCTTCTAGTGTTCCATTAAGGAATGTTGATTTGACATCCATCTAATAGATCTTGAAAATTTTGAAGCATGCAAATCCTAGGAACATTTTGATGGCCTCAAGTCTTGCAACTTGAGCGAAAGTTTCTTCAAAATCAATACCTTCTACTTGGGAATACAATTTGCAAACTAATCTGGCTTTGTTATTTATAATCTCTCCATTTTCATTTAGTTTTTTCTTGAAGATACACTTGGTTCCTATCACATTCTTGTCCTTGGGTCTTGGAACTAGTTCCCAAGTCTGATTCTTCTCTATTTGATCTAGTTCTTCATTCATTGATTTTATCCAATTTTTACTTTTGATATCTTCATTAACTGACTTAGGTTCTATTAGGGATAGCATTTCTTGTTCCGAGTCAAAAGCGAGTTTCCTTCTTGTTTCCACTCCTACACTTTTATCTCCAATAATCTTGCTTTCATGATGATTCTTTTGAACTCTTTTTGATGGAGATCTTGGCAAGGACGTTTCTTCATTGTCTTCTTCATCAGTATGAGGTTCATTTTCCTGTGTTTCATCATTGTCATCCTCTTGCTGAGATTCTACATCATCATCTTTCTACTAAGATTCTACATCATCATCTTCTTGTTGGGATTTTTTATCAATGCCTTGGGATATGCTCTTTTTTAGATCATCTATCTTCACATTGGCACTTTCCACTATATTTAGTAGTCTAAGATTATAAAATCTATATGCTTTCTTATTATATGAATATCCTAAGAATATCCCTTCATCAGATCTTAGATCAAACTTTCCTAGGTTATCTTCATCATTTTTTACGTAACATTTACTTCCAAAAGTTCTAAAGTGTTTTACAGATGTTGGCCTTCCAAACCATAATTCATAAGGGTTTTGTCATGGTTGGGCCTCAATTGAGCTCTATTAAGTATGTGGACTATTGTGTAGATTGCATCTCTCCAGAATTTGTCTGGAATCTTAGCTTCATTTAGCATGGTTCTTGCATCTTCTTGAACTGTTCTTTTTTTCCTTTCTACCACTGCATTCTGTTGAGGAGTCCTTGGAGATGAAAACTATCTTTTGATACCATGATTTTCACAGAATTGAATGAACTCTTTAGAGGTGAGTTCTCCTCCATTGTCTGATCTCAGAAATTTAATTTTGAGATCTGTTTCATTTTCTACAAGGGCTTTGTATATTTTAAATTTCTCAAAGGCTTCTGATTTTTCTTTTAGAAAGAATACCCAGGTCAATCTTGTGTAATCATCAACAATCAACATAAAATATTGTTCACCATAAGTACTTTTGGTTCTGGTTGGTCCACATAGATCTGTGTGAATAATCTCTGACAGTTTTGTTGTGGAATTCTCTTTTGTTTTGAACCTAACTCTTATTTACTTTCCTATTTGAAATGTTTACAAATAGAATATGAAGTTTTAATCACTTTTGGCAGGTCCCTAACTACCTTTTTCTTGTTGGCTTTGATCAAGTTGTCAAAGCTTAAATGTCCCAACCTTATATGCCATAGCCAACTTTCTTCTACTTGGCTTAAACAATGTTTTTCTTCTTCTTCTATATCAAGGATGTACACATTGCTAGATGTTCTTGGTGCAACTACCACTAGCTTTCCAGTGTCCTTTTTTTCTGATTTCACATTTCTGAGAATCAAACATAAGTATGTGACCCTGATCACATGTATGACTTACACTTAGAAGATTTGGTTTGAGATTTTCTACCAGAAGTACATCTTCTGCTTTGGTTTTATTATTTCCTAAACTGACAGTAACTTTTCCCAGTATCTTGGTTGACATGTTATCTCCAAAAGTTACTTTTCATTTTCCTTTCTTATTTAACTTAAGAAATTTTCTTTGATCTCCAATCATGTGTTTGGAACATCCACTGTATATATACCACTGACATCCTTGATTTCTTGCATATAAGGCTACATTGCACTCTGTTTGATTTTTCTTCCATTCCTTTTGATTATGGGAAATATTTGTCTTTTTATCATATTTTGGCAATCTACATTCATTGGCTTTATGACCATAGTTGTTGCTTTTTTGTCATTCACTATTGAAGTCTTGCAAAGGAGAAAATGACTTATAGTTTCTCTTCTATGTATTGTACTTATTGTTCTTGTATATTTGGATATTTCTATGATTGTATTGTCCATAAGCTTTGTAGTGTACTGCCTTATGTCCAAAATTATTGCAAGAGTAACAATATCCAATAAACAGATATTTACGGGGATTCCTTCTGATTATTGTATTTTTCTTGTCATATTTTACTCTAGTAGGGAGTATTGATTTATGTTTATGTGTAACAGTTTTCAATGGTATCATCTTTGCCTCATTATCTTCTTTTCTTAATGAGTTTTTCAAAGCATCTACGTAACTTATTGGTTTCTTGACAAATCCTTGTGATGTAGAAGTTGAGTCTTGAGTGTATCCAAAACCAGTCTTGTTGTTTGGTGACCTTTGACTACTGATAATTTCATCCAAGATCTTTGAGCTATTTCCAAATTGTGATCCCTTCTTTTCTTTCTCAATTTCACTTTTTAGCATTTTAATCTTAGCTTCTAGTTTCTCACATACTTGTTTTTTATCATTAAGTTGTTGTAAAATGACTTCTTCAATTTTATTAGCTTCCAAGAGATGGGACTTCAAATCACTGATGGTTTGTTCTGAATCTTTGATGGTTTTGGAAACTTCCCTCTCTCTTGATTTAGTAGCTTCTTTAATCTCTAGAAGCTCTTCCCTTAGTACCCTATTTTGTTTTTTAGTTTTTCTTAGTTCTTCAATTATACTAAGGATTTCTTCTTTGAAGTTCACTTCTTCTTCATCTTATGAATGTTTATCATCTTGAGTTTTTATTCCCATAAATAGAAGCTCTGGGTCGCCTTCTTCATTTTCTTCTGATGAACTACTATCTTCTTGGGTAAAGAACGTTTTCTTTTTCTTGTAGAACTTATTTTTATTATTAGTGTTGCTTTTCTTTTGATTTTTGAAGGTTATTTCATCATCACTTTCCTTGTAATGCCCCAAGGATGTGCCCCAATTATATTATGAATTGTAATTATGTTTATATTCTCGTGAGCCAAGTGTATATAAGCTGGTGGGTTTATGTGTTTATTAGGTCAGAGAGCCTAGGTGTTAAAGGTCAGGAGCTTGATTTTGTATATGTAATTATGTAGATCATTAATAAAATATAAACATCATTGTGTATAGACTGACCACGAAGAAAGAGTGATGGGGCACTAATCTTCCACAAGGTTGGGTAAGGGAGGAGGCTAAGTTTGTTGGCCTAAGGGATAAGCTAGGGGGATTACCTCTAAAGGGGATAATAATTTATTATTATTCCTAAAGGCTAAGGTGGACAATTGAACAAGTGTTGTCCTAAGTTCCAGTAAAGGGAACGTATGCTAAATGGAGCGCATGCAGCTCTAGGAAGACAGGTGTCGACCTGGGCACATGCAGTTAAATATGCAAGAGTCAGTCGTGTTGGCGGTTCACTCTCCCATTATGTCATCCTCCTCCTAAGTCTGGGATCTAGGGCATCTGAACCATTTTGCCTCTGTGTCTGCATCTGCATACCCATGCATAGTGAAGAAAACCCTCACGGGAAGGTTGTTTGTCCTATACATTCTCCCATCCTCCGCTTGAACCTGAGACCTCCATGATCAACCTCTGTGTTTTGTTCTTTGGTCATGCATCCTAAACCCAGGGAGAACCATGGGTTGATCCGCATCTTCTATGAAGCCTGAGCATCCTGTATTTGTCTGTGTCGTGTGTGTCATATTTGTTGGTTGTTGTGGCCATGTAGTTCCTTGGCTAAGAGTGGCTTGTTCCCGCCGTCGGTTCCTTGTTGATCCTTCTTGTTGTCCTCCTTGTGCTGGAATGGATTTGAAGAAGAAGGTTGTCAGGCATGTGTGCAACACTCTCTCTAGGCGAGGGAGGTGGTTTTGGTTGAAGAGGCAAGTTGTTGGGCCTGTGGGAAACTCTCTCCAAGTGAGAGAGTTTGCTGGGAAGTGGTTTTCTCCCATAGAGAGTCCAACACCAACTACAGAGCTTTGAGAATTCATGATCTGGCCTATTGTCGAGACCATGAGAGGGAGGTGAAGTAGCCGATGGATTGTGTGACAGTGAAGGTGTATACTCCCGAGTGAAACATGCATGTGGGGAATGAGAGTCTGTGAGTAGTGGGCGTAAGAAGGCTACTGGAGAGAATCCTTCCAGTTGCATTGTGCAGTTTCCTGTAACCTCATCCTAGTCTAGGATTCCCTTGCCTTGTATGGAGCTTAGTCCCAGCTCAGGGGTGACCCACTGCTGAGCATGATGAGCAATGTGGTCTATGGCGAGGAGGTTCATGGAAGGTCTGCATGTAGTTGGTGGTGTTACTCCAGTTGAAAATATAAGTATCAGTATGTGCTTAATTTATATGTTATGCATGTCTGTGATGCTTGAATGTTATCATGTATTCCGTTGCGTATATGAACTACTGTTAATTCCAATGATTTTGTATGGTAGCAGTAATTATGTGATTATTGTGATTAAGTGTTTTAATTCGATTAAAATGCATCTTATATATTATATAAGCGTATATTACTTAGTGGTAGCATTACTCAGTCTCTGCCTTGGTCGAGGATGTTACAAAATGGTATCAAAGCTAAGTGAAGCATCTGAGTAGTGGCATTGCCTGGCCTGTTGGTGGCTATATAAGATACATTTTAATCGAATTAAAACACTTAATCACAATAATCACAGAATTACTGCTACCATACAAAATCAATGGAATTAACAGTAGTTCATATACGCAACGGAATACATGATAACATTCAAGCATCACAGACATGCATAACATATAAATTAAGCACAGACTAATACTTATCTTTTCAACTGGAATAACACCACCAACTACGTGACGACCTTCCACGAACCTACCAACCATATACCACACTGCTCATCATGCTCAGCAGTGGGTCACCCCCGAGCTGGGACTAAGCTCCACCCAGGGCAAAGGAATCCTAGACTAGGATGAGATTATAGGAAACTGCACAGTGTAACTGGAAGGATTCTCTCCAAGATCCTTCTTATGCCCACTACTCACAAACTCTCATTCCCCACATGCCTGTTCCACCCGGGAGTATACACCTTCACTGTCACACAGTCCATCGACTGCTTCACCTCCCTCTCAGGGTCTCGACAATAGAATGGATCAAGAATTCTCAGAGCTCTGTAGCTGGTGATGGACTCTCTCTGGGAGAAAACCACTTCCCAACAAACTCTCTCACGTAGAGAGAGTTTCCCACACGCTTGACAGCCTGCCTCTTCAACCACAACCACCTCCCTCACCTGGAGGGAGTGTTGTACATAGGCCTGACAACATGCTTCTTCAACTTTGTTCAAGCACAAGGAGGACAACAACAAGGCTAAGCAAGGAACAAATGATGGAAACAAGCCACACTCAACCAAGGAACTGCATGGCCACAAAAACCAACAGTTACGACACACACGGTACAGACAAATACAGGATGATCAGGCTTCATAGAAGACATGGATTAGCCCACAGTTCTCCCTGGGTTCAGGATGCGTGACCAGAGAACAAAACACAAAGGTCGATGATGAAGGTCTCGGGTTCATGCGGAGGATGGGAGAATGGACAGGACAAACAACCTTCCCGTGAGGTTTTTCTTCACTATGTGCGGGTATGCAGATGCAAACACAGAGGCAAAATGGTTCAAACTCCCCAGATCCCAGCGAACTCAAGCAGAGGATGATAGAATGGGAGAGAGAACCCCCAGCATTACTGACTTCTGCAGCTTTAACTACATGCGCCTAGGTTGACAACTGTCTTCCTAGAGCTGCATGCACTCCATTTAGAATACGTTCCCTTTACAGGAACTTAGGAAAACACTTGGTCAATTGTCCACCTTAGCCTTTAGGAAAAATAATAAATTATTATCCCCTTTATAGTTAAGGCCCCTAGCTTAGCCCCTAGGCTCGCACACTTAGCCTCCTCCCTTACCCAACCTTGTGGAATCTTATTCCCCGATCATTCTTTCTTTGTGGTCGCTCTACACGCAACGATGTTTATATTTTATTAATGATCTGCATAATTACATATACAAAATCAGGCTCCTGGCCTTTAACACCTAGGCTCTTCGACCTAATAAACACATAAGCCGACCAACTTATATACACTTGGCTCACCATCCTATAAACATAATTACAATTCATAATATAGCTAGGGAACTTCCTTGGGGTATTACATTCCTCCTGCTTAGGATGGGGACATTTATTGGCAAAGTGTCCAATTTTGCAACAGTTGAAACATATTAGAGGAATCTTTCCTTTATATTTCCCTTACCCTTTCTTGAGTTTCTTTATGAAGTTGGTAGTTTCCTCATCAGATATATCTGATAACTCATCATTGGTCTTTTGTCCCTGACTCATCTTTGTTTTAGATGCTTTAAAAGATGTTTCTCTTTTTGATGATTTATGATTCCTTGTCCTCATTTCATATGTTGTAAAAATTCCATGAAGTTGATCAACAATGAGTGTGTCAAGATTAGGCCTATCTTCAATTGTAGAGATCTTTGCATCATATCTCATACGTAATGACCTTAGTATATTTTGCAAAATAGGTTTATCTGTAAGTTCTTCTCCTATTGTTCTGATTGAATTAACCACTTCATCTACCCTATGAAGGTATTCAACAATATTCTCTTCTTCTTTCATTTTCATATTTTCAAACTGAGTTCTATAGGTCTGTAGTTTGGCTTCCCTGACTTTGATATATGCTTCATATACAACCTCCAATTTTTCCCAGATTTCTTTGGCTGATTTACAATGCATAACCTTCACACATATAGAATTTGTCAACCCTCCTAGAATTGCATTAACTGCTCTTGAGTTGTCATTGCAGATTTTCTTTCTTGCATCATCTTTGGGTGGAGTAGTTGGTGCAGTGTAACCATCTACAACAGATTTCCATATATCAAAACCAAGGGCCAACATGAAGTTTTTCATTCTTATTTTCCATAGAGCATAGCCACCTCCATTGAAAAATGGTGCTTTGTTGTTAGACATTCCCTTTTGTTGATCCATCTTCAGGATCTACCTTCCAGTTGTTAGACTGTGTTGTAGGAACCTTTCTCTGATACCAATTGTTGGAATACTGAGAGGGGGCGGTGAATCAATATTACCCATTTTCAATAATTAGCAGTTACTTTTGTTTTTTGTTAATTACTACAATAGATCAACAATAGACTTGTTTGTAAAATCAATTATATAAACATAATTAATAGAAATTACAAGGCTTATGTGAAGAATAGGGAAGGACACCAATCCTTTTTAGAGCACCAAATCTAGGAGACACAAATCCCCTTCTTCATGGCACCAACCCTAGGAAGCACCACTCCCTTGTATCTTTAGGGCACCAACCCTAGGAATCACAACTCCCTTGTATTTAGGGCACCAACCCTAGGAAGCACCAACTCCCTTTCATTTAGGGCACCAACCCTAATAAGCACCAACTCTCTTAACTTACACTTAAAGGATATGAATTCTTCCGTGCTCCTCCCTTCCACCCTCACTTCATAAGAATCATCAGATCTTCTTCTTGGAATCTGTTGCTATTTTCATCTTATGATCTAGACTACAGAAACACTTTCTTCTCACCATTGTTTCTTATTTATATACTCTTCCAACTAGTGTAAGCTATGAAGCATTATGATCATTTATTTGGACCATCACACCTCTTCATATTAAATTAACAATAATCTCTATTATTATTCAAACATCATTGTGTAGGTTGTTAATTCAGTGAGAGTGATTTTAAATCGATCACAAGTATGGATCGATTTATTTAAATTGATTCCATGTCTCTGCAAATGTTGCAGAAATCGAAACCTGCAGAGGCACTTCCTTCAAACCATGTTTTCCATATGACCATATGCACAGAACCATGGGCTTATTAATTTATGTGTTGCCTCTTCTTTCACCCTTATTTCTTTATTCCATACAACCACAAGTAGTGACCAGATTCTAGGCCAAGCAAGTGCTTGAACACTTATCAAGATCAAGGGTCACGTTTTAATATCACGATGAGATGGACGGTTGTCATTTCCTTCGGTACTTCGTGACTTCAAGGGATTAAACTTCTAATTCTCCTAGACTAAAATTTCACCAAAGTGTTAATCTTGAGTTGATGTGTGTCCATAGATTTCAACGGTCCAGATGTTATTTTGGAGCTTCGATACTACGGGACTCTAGTTTACTAGAAATGTGAGTATTCCAATTTCTCCGGAGTGATAACCTACTGAATAAGTCATAAAGTGGTGTTGACCGCTTGCTGTCAATTAACACCTATTCTTACACTATCCTTCCACTATGCTTGACCAATGGTTAAGAATGCTCCCGAAGTAGATCAACAGTTAGCGTTACATCATGATTTATGATTTATTCTATCTTTCCTCTTTACGTTATCAATGACTATGACTTAATCAAAGGTTGAGATGGATGGCCACTATTTACTTCGGGACTTCGAGGGTTCAGAAGTCCGGATGATTGTTGTTACAATTTTCACCGGAGTTGGTCAGCATTGGAGTTGACTGTCTCCTAATCTGACGGTCATGTGAGAATCTGGAGGATCTTAGATCAACATTTTACATTGACTTTGGCCTTCGACGCTTCATGTAGTTATTGGTTTCCCCCAAAAGAAAAACTTCCAGAGTGACGTAACTTGCTGACGTCACTGTTGACTTAGCACTAGCCGAGTGGCTTCCATGTGTCACCTAGATTCGTGACTTATGTAACCTAAATTTACAATTGGACCAAGACACTTGTCACCATATGATTGTGCCATGTGTCCTTGTTGACGTGGTTTACTAACGTGGATCTCCTGATGTGGCACATGTTCTCCTCTTGGATCTAATGGTTGCAGGTTCATCTAAATTCTTGATCCAATGACTGTGATCAACTCTTAGATCAATGGTCTAGATTTATTTCGGCCTTCAGGTCTTTGGTTTATTCATTCCCAATTCTCAATTCTCCCGTAGTGATATTCCCCGATAAAAATCGAGCAACTTGACTTCATCTAACAGTCGATAATTCTCTCGTAGTAGATCAACGATCAGGGATGATTTCAGAACTGAAAGTTGTGCAACCGTTAACTCAACCCTTGCATCCCGCAATGGTTCTCCGCCATTGATCTTCCCTCACTGAGATAAAATGGTCAGGACTTAATCAAATGTTTGATCTAAAGTTCCTCCTCTGTAACTCCCAAAACTGATGCTCTAGGTTTGTCCCGAAATCTACATCAATGGACAAGATTCTCCCTCGATTCTTCTGTAGTTTTACTGTGGGGATTTCACTCCTAATCATGTTTCTTTAATGCACTTTCCCTTTTGAGATTTTTGGTAGATTCCTCTGCATGTTGTTTATATCATTGCAATGTGTTTTCCCTTCTGAGCTTTTGGTTTTGTACTTGGATTCTAACTGATCAAGATCATTGATCTGTTGGGAATTCGATCCCGATCGTGTTTCTACATTTACGTTGATCTCGTGAAATTTAATATGTTGTCTCTCTTGAGATTTAGATAGATTTCACTACATTTTGTTCATAACAACTCATCATCACATCATAATGACATTGGATTTTGACATCAATGAAAACACCTGAATGACAATATGTCCAACTGTTCACATCTTATTGAATCCACTACCATCCATGTTGAAAACATTAGCAGCGATAACATTAGAAATATGATTGCAAATGAACTAATATGTTTGATGTGCTTGCACGACATTAGCTTATCTTGAAGCAAAGTATGATTGAATTTCCATTCTACAACCATCTCATGTTCATGCTTAAGATCAACTACTTTACTTGGAACAAATATAGGTGTGTTTCTTGCATAAGTTGCCTTCCTTAATTGTTCCATTGTTTGAAGAGAATGATTTTCTTTTAAGTGATGAGCATGTACAACATATTCATTACATTCTTTAGTTAAGTGATATTGATTTTGTTCACTGTAGAAGATTTCTTTTTGATCATATAAATAAGGGATGCATAAGACCATTCCACATTCATTTAGTGGCATCACATCACACGTTACCTCATCCACAAACTTTGATTAAATTGCAAACTTTAAAGTGCATTTCTTTGTTATGTCAATTTATGATTGTTGCTTATCCATTTAAGTGAGTAAGGTTTATGATGTATCTTAGTTGTCAATCCCAATTTTTTAACCACTTCCTCTGAAATCAAGTTAGATTTAGATCCATTATCTGTCAATGAATCGATCTTAGTATGTTTCATTATGACCCTTATATGAAAAATTTTACTTCTAGAACCATATCCATCACCAATTTTACCTGTCAAACCAACTATTGTGATTTTAGTCTCATCACCTGAATCATACCCCAAGTCTGTTGGCCGTGTTGTTGTTGCAACTGTTTTCCTCCCTTTCCTCTCTTTGAACCACTTTGGTCTCTTTTCTGGATGCAATTTCCAGCAATGGTCATCGTCATGCCCTTCCTTATTGCAATGATTGCAAGAGAGCTTCTCTTCCTTCCTTTTCGTTGAATTTTCTTTCTTTCCATTCCCCTTTCGTTTGTCTTATTTCCTTGAAGACCATTCCCCTGATACACCAAATCTTGTTTTCCCCCTCTTCAATATACGCTGCTTGGACATAAACCTCATCAATATTAGTAGGTCCAAACATAAATACAGTGTTACGAATATGTGTAGGTAAAACTCCTATATACTTCATAAGAGTTTCTTGTGTATGTAGTGGAATATTTAACATTAATGCCATCTTACAAAATTCATCTTTGTATTCTTGCACTATTTGTCCTTTTCTTAGTTTTAGACTTTGCCATTCAATTAAAGCCTTTTCCTTATAACCCAAAGGATAAAACTGCTTTCTAAGTGCTAAAAAAAAATCTTTCCATGATGAAAATACATTACCAACTTGTTGAGTACCATGTTGCAACTTACTCTGCCACTAGATGAGTGATGTGCCTGCAAGATGAAGCAATGCCAATTTGATTTGGGTTGCCTCATCTTTGATTTGTTGCACACTGTAATAAACTTCCATCTTTCTGACTGAGTTATCAAGCCTCTCAGCATTGACTTCACCATCATACATGGGTAATTCTAATTTCACATCAAGCTTAAGTAATGGCATATCATGTTTACGTTTTCTTGCGGTAGAAGTTGCACTTGTACTTGAAGAAGAAGATGATGATGGAGATGAAGGAGGTGAAGGAGGAGGTTTAGGAGGATCCTCTTCTTCACATTTGTCTTGTTTTGACAATTCTCCTTGAAAATGCCTCTTCCGTTCCAAGTAATCATCATATAATACCTTTACCATCTCAAACATGGAGAAAAATGTCTTTTGAAACTCTATCTCGTTCTGAGACATTCCTTCTTCAGACGCCATCTTCTCACTTTGAGAAGTCCTCTTTCTTGATCCAATCTTTGGATATCCTTATACAAGATCACCTTCAACTCGACTTAGCCTTTCCCTGGTAATCATCCAAACTCAAACAATCAATTGTAAACCTGCTATGATACCACTTGATCCAGAAATGATCTTTTAAAAGACTTGGTTAAGTTTATGCATGAGTAAATTTACCACTTAGGAATTAAGAAAAGAAGAAGAACTTAGTAAAAGAATATTGCAGCCATCATATAGAATTCAGATCAGAAAGTAAACATAAGGAACAACAAGCTTGATAACAAAGTTCAACGAGGTTTCCTATGTCTCCGAACCTTTGTCTCAGTGGGGGAGGATTTATTATTAATATTCAATGCTTCAAAAGTACATCATAAATGCATTAAAATGATAAAAAACTAGTCTGGATGTGTTCTTCTCGACCTCAAGAATCGAACACAACTAATGGAACTAAAAAAGGTTGAGCGTAGCTCTCGGAAATGGCCTCCAAAGTTCGCTTCCTCAATGGCTTCCCTGCATAAAAATGGCTTAGGCTTCATGAATTATTCAACATTTCTCTTGTTATGAACTCCCAAAAATGATTGGTTTATATAGGATTTTTTTTGGCGACCTTATCCCAACTTCCTCCCAAGAGTTGGCCTCCAATCGGGCTCCAGATCCCCCAAAAATGGGCAAAATCCTCCACAATCAACATAAAAAAAAAATTTAAAAAATCATATTATATAGTTTTCAACCCACATTGGGTAAAAATTGGGCACGCCAGCCCCCTTTACCTAGGTTCCTGGTCATATGGGACACCCATGTGGCCGAGCATTGGCCCCCACCGACTAGGGCCTATCCCAAAAAATCTGCCATATAACAACTTAAATGGAAATCCAACCATATTTATAACAAGAAACATGTGGAGCTCAGTCAATTGGCGCTTGTTCTGAAGACTTGGGCTATGGAGGAGGTCGCATGGTTGAATCTTGCGAAGGAAAATTTTTTTTTTGAACTGGCCCACATTGGCCAAATTCAAGGTGCCACGTGGTTCCCTCTAATTGGGCCATGTGTCACCCTATGATTGGACCGTACAACCCAATCACCAACACAGTCAACGCACAGTCAGCACCACATCATCGTCCTGTCATCCTTCCACATAACTCTCGTACAACCACAGGTTGTACCCTGAGCCTGCCACGTCAACATCTATACTGCAAAGCCACCTGCCCAGTCAGTTGCCACGTCAACATCTATATTGCCAAGTCACCTGCCCAGTCAATTGCCACGTCAGCATTTGTATTTCCACATCAGCATCTGTACTTCCACCTCTCATCTATACTACCATGTGTCAGACTGTCATTGGGTCACGTCAGCATTCCGTACAACCATGTGTCGCGTTCATACAATGCCATGTGTCAATTTTTTATTGGTCCACATAAACCCCTAAAAATGCCAAAACTAAGTGACACATGTCACCTCCTCGTGTTTCCATGTGTCCCCACTAATTTCATCATAAAGTCATGCTGACGTACTATTGACGTCAGCAGTATGACCTGTTGACTTTGACTAGTTGATTTTTTCCTGTTTAAGAAATCGATTAGAACGTGATAAATTTTGCATACGGTGTCCATTTTTGGAAAAACATATATGGCCATAATAAGCACGATGAGCCCGACACAATGGCACTGGTTTCGTCTGATTCTAGGAACTTTCTGTTTTAGGCCTTCCTGGATCCATTTTGGATCAGTGGAAAAGCAGTGCCAAATTTCACCAATACCTTCCATACCTTGTGCACCAAGCTGGGTATCAAAGACTCTGAACAACATCTGGTTTTGAAATACCATGGGGCTCTACACAGATACATCCAAAATGAAATGGATTTTCTAGACATCTCATCATTGGGTGTTGCTTATCGATATGCTGTTAAAATCGAGCAGAAATTTAAGAACCAGGACAAGCGGGAGTTCGGGACTACAAATCCGCAACAAACAAAGTATGGTAAATATGGCCCTAACAACTAGCCTTCAAAAAACCAGTCCAAGACATAGGAAAAGAAGGGTAATGTAAAGATGAAAAAGGACACTGGAAAATGGTGTGATTTCCACAAAATTCCCTAGCACAACACCGATGAATGTCGCTCAAAAAAATAATTGGTGGTAGAGATCAAAGACAAGGAGTTGAACCCTGATTCAGAATATGATTCATAAAATACTCGTATAAGACAGATCATCGGCACAGATCCCACTACTATTGTGACGTTCTCAACCAACAATAGGTCAGGCAATGCCACTACTCACACACTCCACTTTGCTCGACTAGCTCTGATACCAATTTGTGACATCTCCCAGCCACCAATAGGTCAGGCACTACTCACACACTTCACTTAGCTCGACTAACTCTAATAACAATTTGTCACACCCCGGCCACCCAGGTCGGTGCATGCTACTCATAGAAATGACAATTGTCATATTCATATAAATATAAACCTAAACAGAAAACATATTCTATTCATACATATATGAATGTGGAAATAACAATAAAAACATACATGCAGTACTTCACAGGCAAAACCCATAATATAACAACATATACATGCAATATTCATCAATTATAACACATGTAGATATACACAGCATGTAAATGATCATAGGAATAGATACTCATATTTCAATTGAAGTACACCAACTGTGTGTAGACCTTCCATGAACCTCCCAACCTTAGACCATGTTGCTCATCACTCTTAGCAGTGGGTCACCCCCAAGCTAGGACTAAGTTCCACCCAGGGCAAGGGAATCCTAGACTAGGCTGAGGTTACAGGAAACTGCACAGTGCAATAGGAAGGATTCTCTCCAAGAGCCTTCTTACACCCACTACTCACGGACTCTCATTCCCCACATGCATGTTCCACCCCAGAAATATGCACCTTCATTGTTCCACAGTCCATCGGTTGCTCTACTTCCCCTTTCAGGGTCTCGACAATAGGTCGGATCAGGAATTCTCATAGTTCCATAGCTGGTGCTAGACTCTCTCTAGGAGAAAATCACTTCCCAGCAAACTCTCTCACTTGGAGAGAGCTTCTCATAGTCCTGACAACTTGCCTCTTCAACCACGAGCCTGACAACTCGCCTCTTCAACCAATCTTCAACTCAGTTCCAACAAGGTGAGGACAACAACGACGGTTCAATACAGCTTTGAGAATGGAAACAACCAAAATTTCGGTAAGGAAGAGTATTAATCGGGTTTGGAAAGTGCAGATATGTTGGGATTCACAGGAAAACACATGTCAGATTCCCCAGTTAGTGGTTTCATAGGTGCATGAAGATGCGAAGGTCGATGACCGAGGCCAAACGAGTTAGGCAAGGATGGAAGAATGGGAAGCGAACCCCCAACACAAGATGACTCTCCAACTTTAACTGCATGTGCCCAGGTCGACACCTATCTTACTGGAGATGCATGCACTCCCTTTAGCATTTGTTCCCTTTCTATTTGGAAGTCACCCGTCCTCCCAAAAGAACTTAGGATAAAAACATATCCTTCTAATTAGTTTTTTGGAATAATAAATTATTATTCTCTTGGACTTAATCCCTTAAGCTTAGCCCCTCTTTCCAACCTCTCATCCCCCTCTCCCTTACCAAACCTAGTGGAAGCTTAGTCCCCCATCACTCTTTTTTTGTGGTCGGTCTACACACAACAATGTTTTTATATTACTGATATGAATAGTTACATGTACAAAAACAGGCTCCTGGCCTTTAACTCCTAGGATCTCTGGCCAAATAACACATAAGCTTACCATCTTATAATTGTTCAGCTCACCATCCTACTAAACATGTTTACAATTCATAAATACAACTAGGGTTGTCCTTGGGGATATTACAATCCCCTCCCCTTATTTTTGCACTGTCCTCAGTGAAACTTATTTACACAACATCAACAAGATTTTCAAAATCTTCAAAAAGATGTGGGTATTTTTCCCACATAACATCCTCATGCTCTCATGTCACGTCCTCAGGACCGTACCAGGTCCACTCGACCTTTACAATCCCTATGGCTCGATTCCGGAGATGTTTTATCTTCTGGTCCAATATGCGCACCGGATGCACCTGCAAGACACCTTCTTTCTCCACCTGAATCACATTCCAATCAATCACATGAATAGGATCAGGTATATATTTCATAAGCAATGAAACATGAAACACATTATGTACAGTCTTGGATGTAGGAAATGCAAGCATATATGAAACTCATCCAATCCTTTCTAGGATTTCAAATGGCTCATAATATCTAGCTACCAACTTGGAACAATTTCCCAGCTTCATGGAACTTCTGTTGGATTTGACTTTCAAGAAAACATGATCACCCACTTTAAACTCCCTGTGGGTTATGTTCTTATCAGCATGACTTTTCTAGTTGTCTTGGGTAGCTTTCAAATTCTGCTTAATCTTCATCATTTTTTCTTCCATTTCCTTGAGCAACTCTAGCCCAACCATTGCCCTATCAGCTAGGTTATCCCAACTTACTAGGGTGTTTCACTTTCTTCCATAAAGTGCTTCAAACGGGCTCATCTTCAGTGATGCTTGATACCCATTGTTGAAGGAAAATTCTACCAAGTGTAGGTAGTCCTCCCATTTATATGGTTCGTCCATCACATACATCCTTAGCATATCTTCTATCACTTGGTTCACCCTCTCTGTCTTCCCATCAGACTCCAGATGATAGGTTGTGCTGAAGTTCATATTCGTTCTGAACCCTTTGAATAACCCTTTCCATAATTTTGAGGTGAATTTCGGGTCTCTGTCAGACACAATTGTCTTGGGAATACCATGCAATCATGCTACTTCCTTCATATAGATATCAACAACATTAGCTACCTTGTTTGTAGTTTTCAATGGAATAAAATGGGCAGATTTCGTAATCTTATCCACCATCACCATGATGGAATCATGTTGCTTGTTGGTTCTGGGCAATCCTATGATGAAATCCATTGTCACCACTTCCCACTTCCACTCAGGAATGGGTAAAGGTTGTAGCAACCCTGTTGGGTGCCTATGTTCAGCTTTGACCTTCTGACACTCCATACATCTAGTGATGTATTCTGCAATTTCCTTCTTCATGCCTAGCCAAAAGTAATGGCTCTTGACTGCTGCGACTTATTTCTGATATCCAGGGTGCCCCGCGTAAGGCACATTATGCATTTCTTTCAATATCATAATTCTCAATTCCTGGAAATTAGGTACACAGATTCTATTTTTGTACAGGAGTGTTCCTTCAGCTTCCAATTTATAATCTTCCACTTTCTGTAGCATCTTACCTTGTTGTAGCTTTGCCACCAATTCCATGTACTGCAAATATGCATTTGCAGCTTTCGAAATTCTGCCTTTAATATTAGTTCGATACATGCTAATGGCCATAGCATGTAGTTCTTACACTCTCCTATTGAGTGCATCAACCACTTTGTTCTCCTTTCCTTTGATATGCTTGATATCAAAGTCATACTCATAAAGTAATTCCAACCATCTACTTTTCCTAGCATTTAAGATTGGTTGATCAAACAAATACTTCAAACCATTATGGTTTTTCCTCAGTTCAAACCTCTTTCCCATGAGGTAATGTCTCCATTTCTTTAGAGCGTGTACAATGGCCGCCAACTCCAAATCATGAGTTGCGTAGTTCTTTTCATGCTCTTTCAATTTTCTGGATTCATAACATATTACAAATCCATTATGGCTGAGGACTCCTCCCAGTCCTTATTTGCATGCATCTGCACTAGTTAACAACTGCTTCAATTACTGGAAGCTTATTTCACATTCTTCTGCCCATTGAAATTTCTTCTCCTTCCTTTGCAAGGAAGTGATGGGGTGAGCTATACTTGAGAAACCTGCAATGAACCTTCTGTAATAGCCAGCTAGACCCATAGAGGATCTGACTTATGTCACATTCTTTGTCATTGACCATTCTCTAATGGCTTCTATCTTCTCAGGATCCATGACTATCCCATCCTTTGAAATGATATGCCCCAAGTAATGGATCTACTTTTGATAAAATGAGCACTTGCTCAATTTGGCATACAGTTGATTTTTTCTTAGCACTTGCAACACCAACCTCAGATGATGTTCATGCTCTTCCTCCAACTCGGAATACACCAGGATGTCATCCAAAAATACTATGACAAACTTGTCTAGATATTCCCTGAATACACCATTCATTAGGCACATGAAAACATTGGGTGCATTTGATAACTCAAATGGAACCACTATGAATTCATAATGACCATACCTTGTTCTAAAGGTGGTCTTGATGATGCATTCATCCTTTATCCTTACCTGGTGGTACCCTGACCTGAGATCTATTTTTGAAAATATATTGGCATCCTTCAACTAATCAAAGAGATCATCGATTCTTGGCAAAGAATACTTGTTCTTAGTAGTCACTTTGTTCAACTATCTGAAGTCGATGCACAATCTTAATGTTCTG
>JASDQU010104353.1:158485-173591 GCA_032191745.1 Picea mariana | reverse complement strand
CTCCAATGGCTTCAGAACATCCAAAAACCCCTAGCTAGCTTTTTCGGCACTTGGTTTGGCCAAAAAATGAAGAAGATAGGCTTCCTTGAAGTCTCCCCTTCAAGCTTGTTGTCTCTGCATCTACAAAACGCACCTCCTCTGGCTCAACCTAGCCCACACGCAATTTAAAGCGTAAAAACTTAGCACCGGGCATAACCGCACAACCAGTCCAAACTGTCGATCTGTTACGCACTGGCCCTAACCACCAAGGCCCGTGGGCACATGGCAGTCATATGACCACGTGCCAACACAACATGGCTGAATGTTAAACAACTGTCGGAACTGTATGTCAAACCCACGCACATGTATAGTGGTCACATGGTATGCCAAACCGCAAACATATTACAAATGGTTATAATATATGGTTACGGTGGTAACCATCGTAGCGCTAGTCACATACAATATAACACATGACCATGGGTCGGGGCTTAGCCCCGGCCCGACCCACGCCCAAACATATATTACATTAATGTTAAATATATTGATTCACACATACATAACAAGGAACATGTGTGGGCGCACCGGTTGGGTGGCCTTTCTCAAAGCTTTACCTTGCCCCAAGAGGTCACGGGGTCGACTCCTGCTGAGTGCAAAGTTTTAACCAACAAGTAAGTGACACGTGGCGGCCTTTGATTGGGCCATGTGTCGCATTCCCATTCACTTCCAACAAAACACGCCATATGCCAACTGTTTTCCATGTCAACGTACGTTCTGCCACGTCATCCGTACGATCTGCCACATCATTGTTCGTACGGACTGTACAGTCAGCATCCATTTTTTTTCATGTTTTCCATTTTGAACAGAACACGATATCTCTCGCTCCCGATGTTCATTTGAACCCAAACGAGTTGCGTTGGGTTCGCAACAACGAGGCCTACACTTTCGTCCAATTTGAGGTGATTCCGAGCACTTTGAATTTTTGAGCAAAATTTGATCCCCTAATCAACCTTCCATGAACCTCCCAACCTTACACTGCGCTCCTCATCACTCTCAGCAGTAGGTCACCCCCGAGCTAGAACTAAACTCCATCGAGAAAGGGAATTCTAGGCTTGGCAAGGACAACAAGGAAGTTGCACAAAGCAACAAGAAGGATCTTTTATCCCAGAAGCCACTTACGCCCATAACACATAGAACCTCATTCCCCACACATCGGCTCCACCCCAGGAGGATCCACCTTCACTAATACAAGTCCATCAGCTAGTACACCTCCCTTACCTTGGGCTTCAACAACAGGCTGGACTAGAAGTCTCAACGTGTTGTGGCTGCTACGGGACTCCCTTCTAGGAGAACTCACTTCCCAGCAGACTCTCTCACTTGGGAGATCTTCTCACAGGCCTGACAACCTGCCTCTTCTACTAGTCTTCGACTCAGCTACAATTGGTTACGGATGACAGCAACAACAACAACAACAACAACAACCGGGAAACACGGGTATGGACACCTAACAAGAAAACAGCCTAACGCTAAGTCACAACACGGCTCAGGCAACTACAATTGCGTCGGGCTTCATAGGAAATAACACATGACAAATATCTATGTTTTTTGTTTCAGAGATGCGTGAGGGTATGCCACGGGTCAATACAGTTTAGGAAAAACAGAAGGCAATAACCCAAAAATGGTTGACGTACGAACTAGGCTATGCAAGTGCGGATAGACTGGCTTCACGAAAAAATACACAGGTCAGCTTTTCGGTTTTGTCTTTTAGAATGCGTGATTATGCCAAGGTCGATCACAGAGGAAAAATGGGTTCACGTACGGGATGCAAGAATGTCGCCCAAACTCAGGTGAATGATGGAAGAATGACTTGCGAACCCCCCTCCCGCCCCCCCAACCTGAGTTGACGCTTCATCTTTAGTTGCATGCACCCATGTTGACACTTGTCTTCCTGGAGCTACATGCGCTCCATTAATCCCATGTCCCAGTTTCCAGGAACTTAGGATAACAAAACATATAATGTTCACCTTAGTCTTTAGGAAATAATATGAAAATATTATTTCTCTAGAGGTAAGCCCCCTATCTTAGCCCCTAGGCCCAATACTTAGCCCCCCTTCCTTAGCCTACCTAGTGGAGCTTAGTCCCCCATAACTCTTCTTCATGGTCGGTTTACACGTAACAATTTTTATATTTTTATTAATGTTCTGCATAATTACATATATACAAAAATCAGGCTCATTGGCCTTGGCATCTGGCTCACCATCCTAATAACACATAAGTCTTTCATCTTAAAACCACTTGGCTCACCAGCCTAATAACACATAAGTATTTCATCTTAAAACCACTTGGCTCACCAACCTAATAACACATAATTACAATTCAGAAGGGGCTCGGCCTTGGGGTATTACAATCCCCTGCCCTTATTTTTGCACTGTCCTCAGTGCAACTTATTTACAAAACAACAATAAGATTTCCAAAATATTCAAAAAGATGTGGGTACTCTGCCCGCATAGCATCTTCATGCTCCCATGTTGTGTATTCAGGACCGTACCAGGTCCATTGGAATTTTACAAGCCCTATGGATCGATTCCGAAGTTGCTTGCTTTTCCGGTCTAATATACACATTGGATGCACTTGCAAGAAGCCTTCTTGCTCCTCCTGAATCAC
The DNA here is from genome assembly GCA_032191745.1 of Picea mariana. Lineage (NCBI taxonomy): Eukaryota > Viridiplantae > Streptophyta > Pinopsida > Pinales > Pinaceae > Picea > Picea mariana. The sequence continues at coordinate 170,951 of JASDQU010104353.1, read as the reverse complement.
ATTCCAATCTATTACATGATTAGCATCAAGTATATATTTCTTAAGCAATGAAATATGAAACACATTATGCACAGTCATGGATGTAGGCAATGGAAGCATATATGCAATTGGTCCAATCCTTTCTAGGATTTTAAACGGTTTACAAAATTTGGCTCCCAACTTTGAACAGTTTCCCAGCTTCACGAAACTTCTGTTAGCTTTCACTTTCAGGAAAACATGATCACCCACTTTAAACTCCCTATGGGTCCAATTCTTATCAGCATAACTCTTCTGCCTATCTTGGGCATCTTTCAAATTCTGCTTAATCTTCAGCATTTGTTATTCCATTTCCTTGAGTAACTCTAGCCCAACCACTGATCTGTCAGCTGGATTATCCCAGCTTACTAGAGTATTGCACTTTCTGCCATAAAGTGCTTCAAATGGGCTCATCTTCAACGATGCTTGATACCCATTTTTGTAGGCAAATTCTACCAAGTGTAGGTATTCTTCCCATTTAGATGGTTTCTCCATCACATACATCCTTAGAATATCTTCTATCACTTGGTTTACCCTCTTTGTCTATCTATCATACTTAGGATGATAAACAATGCAAAAGTTCAGATTCATTCTGAACCCTTTGAATAACCCTTTCCAAAACTTTGAAGTGAACTTCGGGTCTCTGTCAGACACAATTGTCCTAGGAATATCGTGCAATTGTGTTATTTTCCTCATAAGTATATCAACAACGTTAGTTGTCTTGTGAGTAGTATTTAATGGAATGAAATGGGTTGCTTTCGTAATCTTTTCCACCACCACCATGATTGAATTATGCTACTTGCCTATTCCAGGCAATCCTGTGATGATATCCATTGTCATTACCTCCCACTTCAAATCAGGAATGGGTAAAGGTTGTAGCAACTCTTTTGGGTGCCTGTGTTGAGCTCTAACCTTCTAGTACTCCATACATATAGTGATGTAATCTGCAATTTCTTTCTTCATACCTAGCCAAAAGTAATGGCTCTTGACTGTTGCCACTGTTTCCTGATATCCAGGGTGTCCAACATAAGGCGCATTATGCATTTCTTTCAAAATCATAATTTTCAATTCTTGGACATTAGGTACATAAATTATGTTCTTGTACAAAAGTATTCCATCAACCTCTAATTTATAATCTTCCACTTTTTGTATCATCTTGCCATGTTGTAGCTTTGCTACCAAAACTCTGTACTGCAAATCTACAATTGCATCTTCCAAAATTATTCCCGTAATGTCATTTTGGTACATGATAATGGTTGTAACATGTAGTTCATGCACTCTCCTACTGAATGCATCAGCCACTTTGTTCACATTTCCTTTGATATGCTTGATATCAAAGTCATACTCATAAAGGAATTCTAACCACCTACTCTGCCTAGCATTTAAAGTTTGTTGATCATACAAATACTTCAGACCGTTATGGTCTGTCCTCAATTCAAACCTCCTTCCCATGAGGTAATGCCTCCATTTCTTCTTTTCATGAATGATGGACGCCAACTCCAAACCATGAGTGGCATAGTCCTTTTTGTTCTCTTTCAACTTCCTAGACTCGTAACAAATTACGAATCCATTCTGACCGAGGAATCCTCCCTTACCTTCTTTGCATGCATCTATACACACTACAAAGTCTTAATTCGGATCTTCACTCGTTAGGATTGGAGCACTGGTTAACATTTGCTTCAATCGCTGGAAGCTCTTCTCACATTCTTCAGTCCATTGAAACTTCTTCTCCTTTCTTTGCAAGGAAGTGATAGGGTGCACTAGCGTTGAGAACCTTACAATGAATCTTCTGTAATATCTAGCTAGGCCCATAAAGGATCTGAGTTCTGTCACATTCTTTGGCACTGACCATTCTCTGATGGCCTCAATCTTCTCAGGATCTATAGCTAGCCCATACTTTGAAATGATATGTCCCAAGTAATGGATCTATTTTTGATAAAATGAGCACTTTCTCAATTTGGCATATAGATGGTGCTCTCTTAGCACTTGCAGCACCATACTCAGATGTTTTTCATGCTCTTCCTCCGACTTCGCATATACCAGGATGTCATCCAAAAATACTATGACAAACTTGTCTAGATATTCCATGAATACACCATTCATTAGGCACATAAAAACAACAGGTGCATTCGACAAACGAAATAGCACCACTGTGAATTCATAATGACCATACCTTGTTCTGAAGGTGGTCTTACTGATGTCTTCATCCTTTATTCTTACCTAGTGATATCCTAACCTGAGATCTATTTTTGAAAATATCTTGGCATCCTTCAATTGATCAAAGAGATCATCGATCCTTGGCAGAGGATACTTGTTATTTACAGTTACTTTGTTCAAATGTCTGAAATCGATGGACAATCTCAACGTCCCATCCTTCTTCTTCACGAATAGGACTACCCCCCCCCCCAAGGTGACACACTTGGGCATATATACCCCTTCTTCAGAAGCTCTTCAAGCATCATTTGCAGTTCTTTCAACTCTGGTGTACTCATTCTGTAAGGATTTTTTGACACTGGAGTTTCTCTAGGCATCAGGTTTACAGAAAAATTAATATCTCTCTTCGGGGGTAGTCCTAGTACCTCCTGAAATACATCTTCAAAATCTTTCAATGTTGCATGGTCTTCAATCTTTGAGACCTCATCCTTAGATGCTTCTTCCACATAGTATGCAAATAATTGGTATCCTTTTCTATAGCACATCTTCAGTTGCATTACTGAGATTTCTCTGATAGCAACAGCTCTGGGAATTCCTTGGATTGTTCTCTGATTCCCTTCCTCATCCAAGCAAGTGAATGTCTTGTTACAACAGTCCAATATGGCTTGGTGTTGGTCCAACCAATCCATCCCAATTATACATTCATAAGGACCTAAAGGCAGAATGTTCAATTCAGCCTTTGTGCTCAGTCCATTCATGTCCACTGGACAGGACTTAACCAATTCTGTAACCTTTCTCTTGGTTCCTATAGCCAGCTGAACTAACCAAGATTTTCCATGTTTGTTTCTTGACAATTGCAAACTTTCCACCACTCTAGGATCTACATAACTATGACTAGCCCCTGAATCAATTAAAATAGTAAAGGCATGGTTGTTGATCATACCTTCCACTTCAATCATGTGCGATTGATATTTTGCTTGCTTATTGTCAAGGGATGCGTATATACTTGGTACTCTACTTCCCATGTCCACTATTTCTTCCTGTTGAACATTGTGGACAGTTCTCACTTTGTCATTCCTGTGGGGGCAATCTTTGTACCTATGATTTCCTTTACAGCCCCAACATTCCATAGGTGGTTGTCTTGGTATTTTTCCACCTACTTCATCCTTCCTGGGCTGTCTAAAAGATGGGTGTCCTTGAGGATTGTTCCTGAAAAATGGTGGTTTGTTTCCCTTTTTCCTCTGCTCCCTCTTAAACTTCTTCTTGTCTTCCCAATCTTTTTGGAAATTAGGCTTTTCTTTTTGTTGATCAAATATGCATTTTTCTCTTCTTAAAGTTTATTCCATAGTCTTTGGGTCATCATACTAGATCTTGTCATTGATCGAAGATGGTAGTCCACTCAAATACCTTTGAATTTTGACTCTCGCATCCTTGATGAAGGGAACATAATTCAACAATTCCAAAAAACTTCATTCATATTCATCAATGGTCATGTTGCCCAACTTGATTTCAAAGAACTCTTTCATCTTTCTGTCATAGTATCTTTTAGTTAATTACTTCTTTTCAAAATGTCTCTTGAACTCCCTCCAAGTAACATTCTTCTCTCTAACGTGATGTACTTGCACAAGATGCTCCCTGTAAATTCTAACCTTGTACAATATCTACTGCAAACTGATATTCAGAAAAGAACAGAAAATATACAATGGAAAAAACAAACATTACACAGATATTTTTCACCTGGAAACCCAAACCGGGAAAACCAACATATATTATATTCATACATTGTGTTACATTGTTTACAATACAATATACATATAGGAGCCAACGGCATCCAAAACCCTAACCCAATGACCTGGATTAGTCAAAAACCCTAATTCCTTAATCAGAAATAGAAAACCATTGGCAAAAACCATGTGCCGAAAAACAACCTAAATATCATGTGGTCCCGGAAATATGTCGTCCTGGAAATATGTCATCCCGGAACGAAAACAAATTTCGGGGGCGCTGCCCCTGAACCCCCGCTCGGGGGGCTCCGCCCCCTTGCACCCCCCCTCTAACCCCCCTGCGCGCCCGACGTAGATGCTCAGACACTACTACTCGTGCAAAGAATATAACACATACCCAACATTCTCCCACTTTTTGTTTTCTTTGCACACAGGGGGTTACAGGGTTACATAGTCAATAATCCAGGGCAACAATGCCCATGGATCCTCTACACCAAGNGAAATCAATATCTCTCTTCGGTGGTAGTCTGGGTACCTTCTAGAATACATCTTCAAAATCTTTTAATATTGCATGGTCTTCAATATTTGACACCTTATCCTTAGGTGCTTCTTCTATATGAGCTACAAATATTTGACAACCCTTCTTGTACAACTTCTTCAGTTTCATTGTTGAGATTTATCTAACGGTAACTACCCTTGGGATTCCCTGCACTTTCCTTGGGTTTCCTTCCTCATCCAGGAAAGTGAATGCCTTGCTACGACATTCTAATATGGCATGGTGTTGGTCCAACCAATCCATCCCAATTAGATAGTCATAGGAACCTAAAGGTAAGACTTTCAATTCATCCCTTGTTCTCAATCCATTCATGTCTACTGGACATGACTTAACCAACTCAACAACCTTTATCTTGGCTCCTGCAGCTAGCTGCACTAACCAATATTTTCCATTCTTGCTTCTTGGCAAATGCAAACTTTCCACCATTCTAGGATCTATATAACTATGACTAGCCCCTGAATCAATTAAAATAGTAAAGGTATGGTTATTGATCATACCTTCAACTTCAATCATGTGTGATTTAAATTCAACTTGCTTATTGTCCAGGGCTGCATAGATCCTTGGTATTCTATTGCCTATGTCCTCCACTGTTTCTGCTTGCTGAACATTGTGGACAACTCTCACTTTTCCAATTTTGTGGGGACAATCTATGTACTTGTGGTTTCCCTGATAGCCCCAACATCGAATGGGCGTCTGCCTTGGCCTTTGTCCCCCTACTTCAGCCATTCTCTACTCTCTAAAAGATGGTTGTCCTTGAGGATTGTTTCTGAAAAAGGGAGGTTTGTTTCCCTTCTACCCTTTCTTGAACTTCTTCTTGTCATCCCAAGCCTTCCAGAAAGTGGGATTTTCTCTTTGCTGCTCATATAAGAATTTTTCTCTCCTTATAGTTTCTTCCATAGTTTTAGGATCATCATACTGGATCTTGTCACCGATGGAAAGTGGAAGTCCACTTAGACACCTTTGAATTTTGATAGTCTCATCTTTTATGAAAGGGACATACTTCAGCAATTCCAAAAACCTTCGCTCATATTCATCAATGGACATACTACCTAGCTTGAGTTCAAAGAACTCTTTCATATTTCTATCATAGTATCTCTTAGTTAATTCTTTCTTTTCGAAATAATTCTTGAATTCCTTTCAAGTAACATTTTTCTCTTTAATGTGTTGCACCTGCACAAGTTGATCCCACCACATGGATGCCTTTCCTTTCAGTTGATACATTACATTTCTTCCTTCCGCGTGAGAGGGATAATTCTACAGTTGGAAATATTTCCTCATGCCAAGAAGTCATGTCTCAGCATCTTCTTCCTTCTGGTGCTCTCCACCAAACATAGGAGGCTTAATCTTGTTCATTTCTCCCTTTAGTTCATCTACTCCAGATTTCATATGCTTTCTAATAGGAGATGGGCTTGAACTACTGTGTTCCCTCCTCTTAGAGTGCCCTTGGGAGTGATGATGGTGTCTGCCAACACTCCTTGATTTCCTCCTTTCATTAGGAGACCGTGACTTAATGATTTATTGGATTCACTCCCCTTACCCAATTTATTTTCTATCCTTTCTAGGATTTGTATCAACTTTATGTTGAGATCTCCCTGTTGTTCCCTGGCTTTCATGAGCTTTTTGTTATTTTAACATGACTTAACCAACTCAACACCCTTTCTCTTGGCTCCTATAGCCAGCTGCACTAACCAAGATTTTCCATGCTTGCTTCTTGGCAAATGCAAACTTTCCACCATTCTAGGATCTATATAACTATGACTAGCCCCTGAATCAATTAAAATAGTAAAGGTATGGTTATTGATCATGCCTTCAACTTCAATCATGTGTGATTGAAATTCAACTTGCTTATTGTCCAGGGTGGCATAGATCCTTGGTATTCTACTGCCCATGTCCTCCATTGTTTCTGCTTGTTGAACATTGTGGACAACTCTCTCTTTTCCAATTTTGTGGGGACAATCTTTGTACTTGTGGTTTCCCTGACAGTCCCAACATTGAATGGGTGTCTACCTTGGCCTTTGTCCCCCTACTTCATCCATTCTCTACTCTCTAAAAGATGGTTGTCCTTGAGGATTGTTTCTAAAAAAGGGAGGTTTGTTTCCCTTTTGCCTCTGCTCTTTTTTGAACTTCTTCTTGTCATCCCAAGCCTTCCGGAAAGTGGGCTTTTCTCTTTGCTGCTCATATAAGAATTTTTCTCTCCTTATAGTTTCTTCCATAGTTTTAGGATCATCATACTAGATCTTGTCACCGATGGAAGGTGGCAGTCCACTCAGACACCTTTGAATTTTGACAGTCTCATCTTTGATGAAAGGGACATACTTCAGCAATTCCAAAAACCTTCGCTCATATTCATCAATGGACATACTACCTGGCTTGATTTCAAAGAACTCTTCCATATTTCTGTCATAGTATCTCTTAGTTAAGTATTTCTTTTTGAAATACTTCTTGAATTCCTTCCAAGTAACATTTTTCACTTTAATGTGTTGCACCTGCACAAGTTGATCCCACCAAATGGATGCCTTTCCTTTCAGTTGATACATTGCAATTCTTCATTCTACATGATAGGAATAATTCTGCAGTTGGAAATATTTCCTCATGCCAAGAAGCCATGTCTCAACATCTTCTTCCTTCTGGTGCTCTCCACCAAACGTAAGAGGCTTAATATTATTCATTTCTCCCTTTAGTCCATCCACTCCAGATTTCCTATGCTTTATGATAGGAGATGGGCTTGAACTACTGTGTTCCCTCCTCTTAGAGTGCCCTTGGGAGTGATGACGGTGTCTGCCAACACTCCTTGATTTCCTCCTTTCATTAGGAGACCCGTGACTTAATGATTTACTAGAGTCACTCCCCTTATCCAATTTCTTTTCTATCCTTTCCAGGATCTGTATCAACTTTATGTTGAATTCTCCCTGTTGTTCCCTAGTTTTCATGAGCTTTTTGTTATCTGCTCAGTGAGTCTGGGCATCTTTCTGCAATCTTTCAATGATTCTCATCATGTTTACCTCCTTATCTATATCTTCTCCATGCCCATTAGAGTTTGATCCTTCAACTCCCAAATGGACATCCATTCCTTTAGCTTCATTCTCTGAACTGAAAGCATCATGTGCCTCCTCCATTTTCTTCACTCTGCAGCAATTCGGTTTGGTTTTGACAAATGTTAACTCTGTAAACACAATGTGCAATCAACTGAAATTTGTCAGGCCATTATTCCTTAACAAATTCCACAGTATTCATAAACCAATTTGATTCAAAGAAAAATTTCAGATTCCATTTTCTTTCTGAGCTCTTCTCGGTTCTGTAATAATTTTCGGGCACTATCCCCTTTCTCGTATCCCCCAACCCACACGACCATGGGCTGTGGCCAAGCGCTAGGTTGATAGGTGCTTACTCGAGACTTCGGGCCTCTGGATTCAAAAGTTTTCAAATCACATCACAACAATATCTAAGAGTTTCGAATTAACGAACTCGCGAAGTAGGGTGGATCAACAGTCCACGACTACCCAGCATCCAACGACTGGCACTCACTATGGAACCTCAGGCATATGAGCTTCGAGACTTCGGAGCTTCGAATCTTCGGGACTTTGGAGGATTTCATATCCGCACACCCCAAACACCTCGAACTGTTAATCTCCAAACACTTCCATGTCACCTTTGGTGACGTCATTATGTCATGTTACTTCGGCGTTATGAAACTTCAGAAGGTTCATCCTTTCATTCCCTGTGAACCATCCTTCCAAAGTGTCAAGTCTCCGGACTTCACAACTGGCCGCACGCATCCACTGGGACCCACGACTTTCGTTCTTGAACTAAGATACCAAATACTCACGTCACTTAACGCTTTTCAGATTGTGGGGGCATGCATCTGTGGTTTTGAGTAACCCGCCTTTCGTCCTGTAATTCCTCTGACGTTGACACGTAACCTCCCCGGTAAAACCGTGGTTTGGATTGTGGGACCTCCTTGGGGAATTAACTCTCATGCAACTTGGGTCCTTGCAATGCCTCCTGGTCGTCGATCTTGATGTATCATGATCAACGCCAATGTGGGTCCGTCAACGTTTAACTATGTTATGTAACCTCGGGGTCCCACTAACCATGCTCATACGGAGTGCCACATGGTGAAATACTAGTGGCTAACACGTGGTCCAATTAGATGGGTGTCACGTGTCATGTTCCATATAAAATTTCAATCTTCCACGGGTTCGAAACCCACTAACACGTGGCACACAACCCATGTGTCCACGTCAATCCAAGTGACATCATCATGCCACGTTACTCAGGAATTTTAGGCTTCGAAAGTTTTTACGCTTGCTTCCTTCCAGTCTCCTGAATTCCAAATTTTCGGACTTCTTTACCCTCCGAGTGCACATAGTACAAATGTCAACATTCCAAGTGGGGGAATGTGGTAGGTATAAGAGAGGTCCATGTCACCTCCAGGTAACATCATCATGACTCACCACTTCAGCTCTTTGGGCTTCAGAGCTTCAGACTTTGGGAGTTCTCGTCTCCGCACACACTAATTCTCCCAAATGTTGAAATCCTGAACAAGCCCATCTGTTGAAATGTGTCCCTCTTGATGGATGGTCCGGATTAACTTTGAACTTCAGAGCTTCAGGGGATTTCTCTTTTCACCACTACGTTTTCCCTTTTTAACTTGGCTTGATCCAACGGTAAGGTTTCTCCCCAGATCTACATTGTAGATCTCCTCCGAGACTTCGGATATTTGAGCTTCAACCCTTCTCTTATTTTTGCACCTAACTTCATCGAAGTCGCAAATTCCAAAGGGCTTCTAGGTTAACCCTCCTGCACCTTCTCCAAATCTGACGGTCGTGAATTTTCGTCCTTCTCATGAACAGATCCTATGGCCCACATTACTCTGCAGCCCAATACCACGTCTGTCATGCTTTTATAATACCGCTACACCTCCTGAGCTTCGTAAAATGGCCAAGGCAACCTCTTGGCACTCAGGAATGTTCTGAGGTTCAAAATTGGTTCCTCCTAACACAATTTCCACTTGTAACCTTGGTTCCAATGACCTCTTATCTGGCCCATCCAGGCTCAGTGCTTGAACCTTGGCTCTGATACCAATTTGTGACGTCCCCCAGCCACCAACAGGCCGGACAACACCACTACTCACACACTTCACTTAGCTCGACTAGCTCTAATACCAATTTGTCACACCCCAACTACCCAAGCCGATGCATGCTACTCATAGAAATGAAAATTTTCATATGCATATAAATATAAACCTAAACATACAATGTATTTTGTTCATACATAGATTAATGCAGAAATAACAATAAAAGCATACATGTAGTACTTCATAGGTGAAACCCATAATATAAGAGTATATATAGGCAATATTCATCAATTATAACACATGTACATATACACAGCATGTAAATGATCATAGGAATAGATACTCATATTTCAATTGAAGTACACCAACTGTGTGCAAACCTTCCATGAACCTCCTAGCCTTAGACCACGCTACTCATCACGCTCAGCAGTGGGTCACCCCTGAGCTAGGACTAAGCTCCCACTAGGGCAAGGGAATCCTAGACTAGGCTGAGGTTACAGGAAACTACACAGTGCAACTGGAAGGATTCTCTCCAGGAGCCTTCTTACGCCCACTACTCATGGACTCACATTCCCCACATGCATGTTCCACCCCAGGAATATGCACCTTCACTGTTCCATAGTCCATCGGCTTCTCCACTTCCCCTTTCAGGGTCTCGGCAACAGGACGGATCAAGAATTTGCAGAGCTCTGTAGCTGGTGCTAGACTCTCTCTAGGAGAAAATCACTTCCCAACAAACTCTTTCACCTGGAGAGAGTTGCTCACAGGCCTGAAAACCTGCCTCTTCAACCATAGGCCTGATAACCCGCCTCTTCAACCAATCTTCAACTCAATTCTAGCAAGGTGATGACAACAACAATGGTTCAATACAGCTCAAGGAATGGAAACAACCAAAATTTCGGTAAGGCAGAGTACGAATCAAGTTTGGAAAGTGCAGATATGCTGGGATTTACAGGAAAACACAGGTCAGCTTCCCCATTTAGCAGTTTCAGAGGTGCATGAAGATGCGGAGGTTGACAACTGAGGCTAAACGAGTTAGGCGAGGATGGAAGAATGGGAAGCAAACCCCCAACATGAGATGAATCTCTAGCTTTAACTGCATGCACCCAAGTCGACACTTGTCTTCCTGGAGCTGCATGCACTCCATTTGTCATTTGTTCGCTTTCCATTTGGAAGTCACTCGTCCTCCCAAAAGAACTTAGGATAAAAACATATTCTTCTAATCAGTTTTTTGGAATAATAATAAATTATTATTTTCTTGGACTTAAGCCCTTAATCTTAGCCCCTCTTTCCAACCTCTCATCCCCCTCTCCCTTACCCATTCTAGTGGAATCTTAGTCCCTCGTCACTCTTTCTTCATGGTCGGTCTACACGCAACAATGTTTTTATATTACTAATATGAGTAGTTACATGTACAAAAACATGCTCCTGGCCTTTAACTCCTAGGCTCTCTGGTCTAATAACACATAAGATTACCATCTTATAATTGCTTAGATCACCAGCCTACAAAACATGTTTACAATTCATAAATACAATTGGGCTCATCCTTGGGGATATTACAACTATTATCACAAACACAACAATTCAACCAGAAGAACCAGTAGATCCTGAAGAGGGGGAGCCCCTTTTTCATTCACAGATGTGGGAGAAAGGGACCCCATTGCATTTTATTGTTGATGATGGAAGCAAGAAGAACCTCATCTCAACAGAGGTCATCAAACAATTGGGATTGTCGACTACACCACACTTCCAACCATACAACATCGGGTGGCTTCGCCAGGGACGAGATCTCAGTGTCAGCCATCAGTGTCGTCTGTCCTACGACATCTATCCCTTCAAGGATGAGGTGTTATGTTATGTTTCCTTGTTATATGTCTATGATGTACTTTTAGGCCAACCATATATGTGGAAGCACCATGCTATCTATGAGTCTTGATCTCGCGGTGTCATTGCTACTATGGGGGGTCATCTTTATAGGATACCATAGGTAGTTCCAACTATTGTCCCACCTAAACAGTGTCACAAGGTAGTATCTCATACTACAAAATTCATCTTCTTCACAATATATTCAAAAGGTGAACAGAAGGACACTGCAACCACTACAGCCTCGGCCCAAGCACCTTCTATCCAACAGAAGCAAGTCGAAAAGATTGCAGCAAAGAGAAAATATTCCTTATGCACACAGTCATCTCATGTAGCTCAACTGGTTGAACAAACTCAACTCCGCCAGCAACAGGTTCGTGACAACCTTCAACAAACCAAGCAACACAACTTCTCCAACAAGGCAAGCAGCTCACCAAGGTTCAAGTTCAACAAACGCTTCCCCCTCTCCCTTGAAAATTCAACACAATGGAGACCATTGCTTCATGAAAAGGGAGGATTGATCCAAGTGGATATCAGTGGCCACCCACCTATTCCACTGGCTCGAAAAACAATTTTCCACCTTGGCAACTTTTCGGTAGTTTTTTGGGTCCCAAACATCCGGGGTCGTTTTGAGGCCCTAAACGACGTTTTTTGGGGATTTGGGACCCACGCGAATGGCAAAGGAACTCGCTGGGGCTAGTCGAAGTTTGTTCTTCTCAATTAGACCTTTCTAACTTTGCATCGAGCACCCCAAACAAAGATTGTATGCAAAATTTATGCCCTCGGGAAGTTGACGTATCAACTACCCCCATCAAGGTCCGCAAACCTTTTGGATTTTCATCTTCCGTGGTTAGGGTTTTGCATTTTACTTATGTTAAAACTTTCTTTGGAGCCTCATTGTAACAATCATCTTCTTGCGGATGCGAGTAGCTGTGACATCTCTTCTCAAAGATAAGCTGCCACCATTCTAGCAAGTCTTTCACTCTATATTTTTACAGTTCTGTACATTTCGCACATTAATATAAATTGTGTATATTGTATCTTTGTGTTTATATATCTGATATATTTATGTTATAT
>JASDQU010104353.1:116467-139291 GCA_032191745.1 Picea mariana | reverse complement strand
ACATGATGCAACAACAATGTATTATGCCTCTACTATAGAGAGTGATCTGGATGTTTTTTTCTTTCTTAACCATGCTACCAAAATTTTTCCTAAGAAATTCTCCTCCACTGGTGTTTTTCCTATCATCTATACTATTGGCCCAATCTGCATCAGTATATGTAGTTAGATTGAAGTCTTTATCTTTTGGATACCATAATCCAAGTTCTAGGATGAAGGTATATGGATATTCTTTTTTACTGCTTTTAAGTGAGTTTCTTTAGGTGCAGATTGAAATGTTCCCACAATTTCTACAACCTACATGATGCCAGGTCTTGTTGTTGTCGAATAGAACAAACTTCCAAACATTGATCTATACATCATTTGGTCTACTTTTGGTAAGTCATCTTCTAGACTTAGTTTACATCCAGTGATCATTGGAGTACCCATAGGTTTACTGTCTTCCATTTGAAATTTCTTCAACATTTCCTTGATATATTTGGTTTGAGAAAAAAATATTTCATTTTCTGTTTGATTTACTTGTAAACCTAAGAAAAATGGCAGTTCTCCCAACAAAGACATTTCAAACTCTTCTTTCATTTTAGTTGCAAATTTTTTGCTTAGTCTAGTAAGATTACTCCCAAATATGATGTCACCTACAAATACCACCACAACGATCATGTTTTGATCCTCAATTTTGATGTATAGGTTGTTGTTAGTATTCCCTCTCTTATATCCATTTTTTGTAGGTATTGATCAAGCCTAGAGAACCATGCTTTGGGGGCTTGTTTAAGACCATACATGGCCTTTTTCATTTTGCACACATAGTCCTGATTTTCTGACAACAAGAATTCTTTTGGTTGCTCAACATAGACTTCTTCTTCTAGTGTTCCATTAAGGAATGCTGATTTGACATCCATCTGATAGATTTTGAAAATTCTGAGGCATGCAAATCCTAGAAACATTATGATGGCCTCAAGTCTTGCTACTGGAGCAAAAGTTTCTTCAAAATCAATACCTTCTACTTGGGAATACAATTTGAAAACTAATCTGGCTTTGTTCTTTATAATCTCTCCATTTTCATTTAGTTTTTTCTTGAAGATACACTTGGTTCCTATCACGTTCTTGTCCTTGGGTCTTGGAGCTAGTTCCCAAGTCCGATTCTTCTCTATTTGATCTAGTTCTTCATTCATTGATTTTATCCAATTTTTACTTTTGATATCTTCATTAACTGACTTAGGTTCTATTAGGGATAACATTTCTTGTTCTGAGTCAAAAGCGAGTTTCCTTCTTGTTTCCACTCCTACACTTTTATCTCCAATAATCTTTCTTTCATGAGGATTCTTTTGAACTCTTTTTGATGGAGCTCTTGGAAAGGACGTTTCTTCATTGTTTTCTTCATTAGTATGAGGTTCATTTTCCTATGTTTCATCACTGTCATCCTCTTGCTGAGATTCTACATCATCATCTTCTTGCTGAGATTCTACATCATCATCTTCTTGTTGGGATTTTTTATCAATGCCTTGGGATATGCTCTTTTTTATATCATCTATCTTTACATTGGCACTTTCCACTATATTTAGTAGTCTAAGATTATAAAATATGTATGCTTTCTTATTATATGAATATCCTAAGAATATCCCTTCATCAGATCTTAGATCAAACTTTCCTAGGTTATCTTCATCATTTTTTACGTAACATTTACTTTCGAAAGTTCTAAAGTGTTTTACAGATGTTGGCCTTCCAAACAATAATTCATAAGGGGTTTTGTCATGGTTGGGTCTCAACTGAGCTCTATTAAGTATGTGGACTATTGTGTAGATTGCATCTCTCTAGAATTTTTCTGGAATCTTAGCTTCATTTAGCATGGTTCTTGCAACTTCTTTAACTGTTCTTTTTTTCCTTTCTACCACTACATTCTATTGAGGAGTCCTGGGAGCTGAAAACTATCTTTTGATACCATAATTTTTACAGAATTGAATGAACTCTTTAGAGGTGAATTCTCCTCCATTGTCTGATCTCAGAAATTTAATTTTGAGATCTGTTTCATTTTCTACAAGGGCTTTGTATATTTTAAATTTCTCAAAGGCTTTTGATTTTTCTTTTAGAAAGAATACCCAGGTCAATCTTATGTAATCATCAACAATCAACATAAAATATTGTTCACCATAAGTACTTTTGGTTCTGGTTGGTCCACATAGATCTATGTGAATAATCTCTAACGATTTTGTTGTGGAATGCTCTTTTGTTTTGAACCTAACTCTTATTTACTTTCCTATTTGACAATGTTTACAAATAGAATATGAAGGCTTAATCACTTTTGGCAGGTCCCTAACTGCCTTTTTCTCATTGGCTTTGATCAAGTTGTCAAAGCTTAAATGTCCCAATCTTCTATGCCATAGCCAACTTTCTTCTACTTGGCTTAAACAACATTTTTCTTTTTCTTCTATATCAAGGATGTACACATTGCTAGATGTTCTTGTTGCAACTACCACTAGCTTTCCAGTGTCCTTTTTTCTGATTTCACATTTCTGAGAATCAAACGTAAGTATGTGATCCTGATCACATGTATGACTTACACTTAGAAGATTTGGTTTGAGATTTTCTACCAGAAGTACATATTCTGCTTTGGTTTTATTATTTCCTAAACTAACAATGTCTTTTTCCAATATCTTGGTTGACATGTTATCTCCAAAAGTTACTTTTCCTTTTCCTTTCTTATTTAACTTAAGAAATTTACTTTGATCTCCAATCATGTGTTTGGAACATCCACTGTATATATACCACTGACATCCTTGATTTCTTGCATATAAGGCTACATTGCACTCTGTTTGATTTTTCTTCCATTCCTTTTGATTATGGGAAATATTTGTCTTTTTATCATATTTTGGCAATCTACATGCATTGGTTTTATGATCATAGTTGTTGCATTTTTGGAATTCACTATTGAAGTCTTGCAAAGGAGAAAATGACTTATAGTTTCTCTTCTATGTATTGTACTTATTGTTCTTATATATTTGGATATTTCTATGATTGTATTGTCCATAAGCTTTGCAGTGTACTACCTTATGTCCAAAATTATTGCAAGAGTAACAATATGCAATAAATAGATATTTAGGGGGATTACTTTTGATTATTGTATTTTTCTTGTCATATTTTACTCTAGTAGGGAGTATTGATTTATGTTTATATGTAACAGTTTTCGATGGTACCATCTTTGCTTCATTATCTTCTTTTCTTAATGAGTTTTTTAGAGCATCTGCGTAACTTATTGGTTTCTTGACAGATCCTTGTGATGTAGAAGTTGAGTCTTGAGTGTATCCAAAACCAATCTTGTTGTTTGGTGACCTTTGACTACTGAGAATTTCATCCAAGATATTTGAGCTATTTCCAAATTGTGATCCCTTGTTTTCTTTCTCAATTTCACTTTTTAGCATCTTAATCTTAGCTTCTAGTTTCTCACATACTTGTTTTTTATCATTAAGTTGTTGTAAAATGACTTCTTCAATTTTATTAGCTTCCAGGAGATGGGACTTCAAATCACTGATGGTTTGTTCTTAATCTTTGATGGTTTTGGAAACTTCCCTCTCTCTTGATTTAGTAGCTTCTTTAATCTCTAGAAGCTCTTCCCTTAGTACCCTATTTTGTTTTTTAGTTTTTCTTAGTTCTTCAATTATACTAAGGATTTCTTCTTTGAAGTTCACTTCTTCTTCATCTTCTGAATGTTTATCATATTGAGTTTGTATTCCCATAAATAGAAGCTCTGAGTCGTCTTCTTCATTTTCTTCTGATGAACTACTGTCTTCTTGGGTAAAGAATGTTTTCATTTTCTTGTAGAACTTATTTTTATTATTAGTGTTTCTTTTCTTTTGATTTTTGAAGGTTATTTCATCATCACTTTCCTTGTAATACCCCAAGGACGTGCCCCAGTTATAATATGAATTATAATTATGTTTATAGGCTGGTGAGCCAAGTGTATATAAGCTGGTGGGTTTATGTGTTTATTAGGTCAGAGGGCCTAGGTGTTAAAGGCCAAGAGCCTGATTTTGTATATGTAATTATGTAGATCATTAATAAAATATAAACATCGTTGTGTATAGACCGACCATGAAGAAAGAGTGATGGAGCACTAAGCTTCCACAAGGTTGGGTAAGGGAGGAGGCTAAGTGTGTGGGCCTAGGGGATAAGTTAGAGGGATTACCTCTAAAGGGGATAATAATTTATTATTATTCCTAAAGGATAAAGTGGAAAATTGACCAAGTGTTGTCCTAAGTTCCCTTAAAGGGAACGTATGCTAAATGGAGTGCATGCAGCTCTAGGAAGACAGGTGTCGACCTGGGCGCATGCAGTTAAATCTGCAAGAGTCAGTCGTGTTGGTGGTTCTCTCTCCCATTATGTCATCCTCCTCCTGAGTCTGGGATCTAGGGCATCTAAACCATTTTACCTCTGTGTCTGCATCTGCATACCCATGCATAGTGAAGAAAACCCTCACGGGAAGGTTGTTTGTCCTACGGGAAGGTTGTTTGTCCTAGGAAGCACAACTCCCTTGTATTTAGGGCACCAACCCTAGGAAGCACCAACTCCCTTGCATTTAGGGCACCAACCCTAAGAAGAACCAACTCCCTTAACTTACACTTAAAGGATATGAATCCTTCCGTGCTCCTCCCTTCCACCCTCACTTCATAAGAATCATCAGATCTTCTTCTTGGACTCTACTACTATTTTAATCTTCTGATCTAGACTATAGAGACACTTTCTTCTCACCATTATTTCTTGTTTATATACTCTTCCAATTGGTGTAAGCTATGAAGCATTGTGATCATTTATTTGGACCATCACACCTCTTCATCTTAAATTAACAATAATCTCTATTATTATTCAAACGTCATTGTGTAGGTTGTTAATTCAGTGAGAGCGATTTTAAATCGATCATAGGTATGGATCGATTTATTTAACTTGATTCCATGTCTCTGCAAATGTTGCAGAAATCGAAACCTACAGAGGCACTTCCTTCAAACCATGTTTTCCATATGACCATATGCACAGAACCACGGGCTTATTAATTTTTGTGTTGCCTCTTCTTTCACCCTTATTTATTTATTCCATACAACCACAAGTGGTGACCAGATTCTAGGCCAAGCGAGTGCTTGAACACTTATCAAGATCAAGGGTCATGTTTTAATATCACGATGAGATGGATGGTTTTCATTTCCTTCATTACTTCGTGACTTCGGGGGATTAAACTTCTAATTCTCCAAGACTAAAATTTCACCTAAGTGTTAATCTTGAGTTGACGTGTGTCCATAGATTTCAACGGTCTGGATGTTATTTTGGAGCTTCGATACTACGGGACTCCAGTTTACTAGAAATCTGAGTATTCCAATTCCTCTGGAGTGATAACCTACCAAATAAGTCATAAAGTGGTGTTGACCGCTTGCTGTCAGTTAACACCTATTCTTACGCCATCCTTCCACTATGCTTGACCAATGGTTAAGAATGCTCCCGAAGTAGATCAACAATTAGCGTTACTTCATGATTTATGATTTATTCTATCTTTCCTTTGTACGTTATCAATGACTATGACTTAATCAAAGGTTGAGATGGATGGCCACTATTTACTTCGGGACTTTGAGGGTTCAGAGGTACAGGTGATTGTTGTTACAATTTCTACTAGAGTTGGTCAGCATTGGAGTTGACTGTCTCCTGATCTGACGGTCATGTGAGAATTTGGAGGATCTTAGATCAACATTTTACATTGAATTTGGCCTTCAACGCTTCATGTAGTTGTTGGTTTCCCCCAAAGGAAAAACTCCCAGAGTGACGTAACTCGCTGACATCACTGTTGACTTGGCACTAGCCGAGTGGCTTCCACGTGTCACCTAGATTTGTGACTTACGTAACCTAAATTTACAATTGGACCAAGACACTTGTCACCATATGATTGCACCACGTGTCCTTGCTGATGTGGTTTACTAATGTGGATCTCCTTATGTGGCACATGTCCTCCTCCCGGATCTAATGGTCGTAGGTTCATCTGAATTCTTGATCCAATGACTGTGATCAACTCTTAGATCAATGGTCCAGATTTATTTCGGCCTTCAGGTCTTTGGTTTATTCGTTCCCAATTCTCAATTCTCCCATAGTGAGATTCCCCGATAAAACTCGAGCAAATTGACTTCATATAATGGTCGAGAATTCTCTCATAGTAGATCAACGATCAGGGATGATTTCAGAACTAAAAGTTGTGCAACCGTTAACTCAACCCTTGCATCCCGCAATGGTTCTCCGCCATTGATATGCCCTTACTGATATCAAATGGTCAGGACTTAATCAAATGTTTGATCCGAAGTTCCTCCTCTATAACTCACAGAAATGATGGTCTAGGTTTGTCCTGAAATCTACATCAATGGATAGGATTCTCCCTCGATTCTTCTATATTTTTACTGTGGGGATTTCACTCCTAATCATGTTTCTGTAATGCGCTTTCCCTTTTGATATTTTTGGTAGATTCCTCTGCATGTTGTTTATATCATTGCAATGCACTTTCCCTTCCGAACTTTTGGTTTTGTACTTGGATTCTAACTGATCAAGATCATTGATCTGTTGGGAATTCGATCCCGATGGTGTTTCTACATTTGCATTGATCTCGTGAAATTTCATATGTTGTCTCTCTTAAGATTTAGATAGATTTCACTACATTTTGTTCATAACAACTCATCATCACATCATAATGACATTGGATTTTGACATCAATGACAACACCTGAATGACAATATGTCCAACTATTCACATCTTATTGAATCCACTACCATCCATGTTGAAAACATTAGCAGCGATAACATTAGAAATATGATTGCAAATGAACTAATATGTTTGATGTGCTTGCACGACATTAGCTTATCTTGAAGAAAAGTATGATTGAATTTCCATTCTACAACCATCTCATGTTCATGCTTAAGATCAACTTCTTTACTTGGAACAATTATAGGTGTGCTGCTTGCATAACTTGCCTTCCTTAATTGTTCCATTGTTTGAAGAGAATGATCTTCTTTTAAGTGATGAGCATGTACAACATATTCATTGCATTCTTTAGTTAAGTGATATTGATTTTGTTCACTGTAGAAGATTTCTTTGCGATCATATAAATAAGGGATGCCTAAGACCATTCCACATTCACTTAGTGGCATCACATCACACGTTACCTCATCCACAAACTTTGATTAAATTGCAAACTTTAAAGTGCATTTCTTTGTTATGTGCAATTTATGATTGTTGCTTATCCATTTAAGTGAGTAAGGTTTATGATGTAGCTTAGTTGTCAATCCCAATTGTTTAACCGCTTCCTCTGAAATCAAGTTAGATTGAGATCCATTATCTATCAATGAATCGATCTTAGTATGTTTCATTATGACCCTTATATGAAACAATTTACTTCTAGAACCATATCCATCACCAATTTTACCTGTCAAACCAACTGCTATGATTTTAGTCTCATCACCTGAATCATACCCCAAGTTTGTTGGCCGTGTTGTTGTTGCAACTGTTTTCCTCCCTTTCCTCTCTTTGAATCACTTTGGTCTCTTTTCTGGATGCAATTTCCAGCAATGGTCATCATCATGCCCTTCCTTATTGCAATGATTGCAAGAGAGCTTCTTTTCCTTCCTTGTCGCTGAATTTTGTTTCTTTCCATTCCCCTTTCGTTTGTCTTATTTCCTTGAAGACGATTCCCCTGATACACCAACTCTTGTTTTCCCTGCTTCAATATACGCTGCTTGGACATAAACCTCATCAATATTAGTAGGTCCAAACATAAATACAGTGTTACGAATATGTGTAGGTAAAACTCCTATATACTTCATAAGAGTTTCTTCTGTATGTAATGGAATATTTAACATTAATGCCATCTTACGAAATTCATCTTTGTATTCTTGCACTGTTTGTCCTTTTCTTAGTTTAAAACTTTTCCATTCAATTAAATCCTTTTCCTTATAACCCAAACGATAAAACTGCTTTCTAAGTGCAAAAAAAAAATCTTTCCATGGTGGAATTACATTACCAACTTGTTGAGTACCATGTTGCAACTTACTCTGTCACTAGATGTGTGATGTGCCTGCAAGACGAAGCAATGCCAATTTGATTTGGGTTGCCTCATCTTTGATTTGTTGCACACTTTAATAAACTTCCATCTGTCTGACCGAGTTATCAAGCCTCTCAACATTGACTTCACCATCATACATGAGTAATTCTAATTTCACATCAAGCTTAAGTAATGGCATATCATGTTTACGTTTTCTTGCGGTAGAAGTTGCACTTGTACTTGAAGAAGAAGATGATGATGGAGATGAAGGAGGTGAAGGAGGAGGTTTAGGAGGATCCTCTTCTTCACATTTGTCTTGTTTTGACAATTCTCCTTGAAAATGCCTCTTCCGTTCCAAGTAATCATCATATAATACCTTTACCATCTCAAACATGGAGAAAAATGTCTTTTGAAACTCTATCTCGTTCTGAGACATTCCTTCTTCAGACGCCATCTTCTCACTTTGATAAGTCCTCTTTCTTGATCCAATCTCTGGATATCCTTATACAAGCTCGCCTTCACCTTGACTTAGCTTTTCCCTGGTAATCATCCAAACTCAAACAATCAATTGTCAACCTGCTATGATACCACTCGTTCCGAAAATGATCTTTTAAAAGACTTGGTTAAGTTTATGCATGAGTAAATTTACCACTTAGGAATTAAGAAAAGAAGAAGAACTTAGTGAAAGAATATTTCAGCCATTATATAGAATTCAAATCAGAAAGTAAACATAAGGAACAAAAAACCATAACAACAAGCTTGATAACAAAGTTCAACAAGGTTTCCTACGTCTCTGAGCCTTTGTCTCAACGAGGGAGGATTTATTATTAATATTCAATGCTTCAAAAGTACATCAGAAATGCATTAAAAGGATTAAAAACTGGTCTGGATGTGTTATTCTCGACCTCAAGAATCGAACACAACTGATGGAACTGAAAAAGGTTGAGCGTAGCTCTCGAAAATGGCCTCCAACATTTGCTTCCTCAATGGGTTCCCTACATAAAAATGGCTTAGGCTTCATGAATTATTCAGCATTTCTCTTGTTATGAACTAATAAAAATTATTGGTTTATATAGGATTTTGGTTGGTGACCTTATCCCAACTTCCTCCCAAGAGATGGCCTCAAATCGAGCTCCAAATCCCCCCAAAATGGGCAAAATCCTCCACAATCAGCATAAAAAAATAAAAAATAAATCATATTATATAGTTTTCAACCCACATTGGGTAAAAATTGGGCACACCAACCCCCTTTACCTAGGTTCCTGGTCATATGGGATGCCCATGTGGCCAAGCGTTGGCCCCCACCGACTAGGGCCTATCCCAAAAAATCTTCCATATAACAACTTAAATGGAAATCCAACCATATTTATAACAAGAAACACATGGAGCTCAGTCGATTGGTGCTTGTTCTGAAGACTTGGGCTATGGAGGAGGTTGCATGGTCGAATCTTGTGGAGGCAAATTTTTTTTTTGAACCAGCCCATATTGGCCAAATTCGGGGTGCCACGTGGTGCCCTCTAATTGGGCCATGTGCCACCCTGTGATTGGACCGTACAACCCAATCACCAACATAGTTAGCGCACAGTCAGCACCATGTCATCGTCCTGTCAGCCTTCCACATCACTCTCGTACAACCACGTGTTGTACCCTGAGCCTGCCACATCAACATTTGTACTGCAAAGTCACCTGCCCAGTCAGTTGCCATGTTAGCATCTGTACTACCAAGTCACCTGCCCAGTCAATTGCCACGTCAGCATTTGTATTGCCACATCAACATCCGTACTTCCACCTCTCATCTATACTACCATGTGTCAGACTGTCATTGGGCCATGTCAACATTCCGTACAGACATGTGTCACATTCGTACAGTGCCATGTGTCAATTTTTTTATTGGTCCACATAAACCCCTAAAAATGCCAAAACTGAGTGACACATGTCACCTCCTCATGTTTCCATGTGTCCCTACTAATGTCATCATGAAGTCATGATGACATACTGTTGACGTCAGCAGTATGACCTATTGATTTTTTGCCTGTTTGAGAAATCGATCAAAACACGATAACTTTTGCATACGGTGTCCATTTTTGGAAAAACACATATGGCCAGAATAAGCGTGACGAGCCCGACACAATGGCATTGGTTTTGTTCGATTCCGGGAACTTTTATTTTTAGGCCTTCCTGGATCCATTTTGGATCAAGGGCCAAGTAGTGCCAAAGTTCACCAATACCTTCCATACCTTGCGCACCAAGATGGGTATCAAAGACTCTAAATGACATCTAGTTTTGAAATACCATGGGGCTCTACATAGATACATCCAAACCGAAATGGATTTTCTGGACATCTCATCATTGGGTGTTTCTTATCGATATGCTATTAAAATCGAGTAGAAATTTAAGAACCAGGACAAGCAGGAGTTTGGGACTGCAAATCCACAACAAACAAAGTATGGTAAATATGGCCCTAACAACCAGCCTTCAAAAAACCAGTCCAAGAAACAGGAAAAGAAGGGTAATGTAAAGATGAAGAAGGACACTGGAAAATGGTGCGATTTACACAAAATCCCCTGGCACAACACTGATGAATGTTGCTCAAAAAAATCATTGGTGGTCGAGATCAAAGACAAGGAGTCGAACCCTGATTCAGAATAAGATTCATAAAATACTCATAGAAGACAAATCATCGACACAGACCCCACTACTATTGTGACGTCCCCGACCACCAACAGGTTGGGAAACGCCACTACTCACACACTCCACTTAGCTCGACTAGCTCTGAAACCAATTTGTGACGTCCCCCAGCCACCAAAAGGCCAGGCAACGCCACTACTCACACACTTCACTTGGCTCGACTAACTCTGATACCAATTTGTCACACCCCGGCCACCCAGGTCGGTGCAATCTACTCATAGAAATGGCAATTTTCATATGCATATAAATATAAACCTAAACAGGAAACATATTCTATTCATACATATATTAATGTAGAAATAAAAATAAAAACATACATGCAGTACTTCACAGGCGAAACCCATGATATAACAACATATACATGCAATATTCATCTAACACATGTAGATATACATAGCATGTAAATGATCATAGGAATAGATACTCATATTTCAATTGAAGTCCACCAACTGCGTGCAGACCTTCCATGAACCTCCCAGCCTTAGACCACGCTGCTCATCACGCTCAGCAGTGGCTCACCCCCGAGTTGGGACTAAGCTCCACCTAGGGCAAGGGAATCCTAGACTAGGCTAAGGTTACAGGAAACTGCACAGTGCAACGGGAAGGATTCTCTCCAGGAGCCTTCTTACACCCACTACTCATGGACTCTCATTCCCCACATGCATGTTCCACCCCAAGAATATGCACCTTCATTGTTCCACATTCCATCGACTTCTCTACTTCCTCTTTCAGGTTCTTGACAACAGGTCGGATCAGGAATTCTCAGCGTTCCTTAGTTGGTGCTGGACTCTCTCTAGGATAAAATCACTTCCCAAAAAACTCTCTCACCTGGAGAGAGCTTCTCATAGTCTTGACAACCTTCCTCTTCAACCACGAGCCTGATAACCTGCCTCTTCAACCAATCTTCAACTCAGTTCCAACAAGGTGAGGACAACAACAACGGTTCAATACAGCTCAGAGAATGGCAACAACCAAAATTTCGGTAAGGCAGAGTATTAATCAGGTTTGGAAAGTGCAGATATGTTGGGATTCACAGGAAAACACATGTCGTCTTCCCCAGTTAGCGGTTTGATAGGTGCGTGAAGATGCAAAGGTCGATGACCGAGGCTAAATGAGTTAGGCAAGGATGGAAGAATTGGAAGCGAACCCCCAACACAAGCTGACTCTCCAACTTTAACTGCATGCACCCAAGTCGACACCTATCTTACTGGATATGCATGCACTCCATTTAGCATTTGTTCCCTTTCCATTTGGAAGTCACCCGTCCTCCCAAAATAACTTAGGATAAAAACATATCCTTCTAATCAGTTTTTTGGAATAATAATAAATTATTATTCTCTTCGACTTAATCCCTTAAGCTTAGCCCCTCTTTCCAACCTCTCAGCCCCCTCTCCCTTACCCAACCTAGTGGAAGCTTAGTCCCCCATCACTCTTTTTTTGTGGTTGGTCTACACGCAGCGATGTTTTTATATTACCGATATGAATAGTTACATGTACAAAAAGAAGCTCTTGGCTTTTAACTCCTAGGATCTTTGGCCAAATAACACATAAACTTACCATCTTATAATTGCTCAACTCACCAGCCTACAAAACATGTTTACAATTCATAAATACAACTAGGCTCGTCCTTGGGGATATTACAATGCCCTCCCCTTATTTTTGCACTGTCCTCAGTGCAACTTATTTACACAACATCAACAAGATTTTCAAAATCTTCAAAAAGATGTGGGTATTCTACCCACATAACATCCTCATGATCCCATGTCCCATCCTCAGGACCGTACCAGGTCCACTCGACCTTTACAAGCCCTATGGCTCGATTCTGGAGTTGTTTTCTCTTCCGGTCCAATATGCGCACCGGATGCACCTGCAAGACACCTTCTTTCTCCACCTGAATCATATTCCAATCAATCACATGATTAGGATTAGGTATATATTTCTTAAGCAATGAAACATGAAACACATTATGTACAGTCTTGGATGCAGGAAATGCAAGCATATATGAAACTCGTCCAATCCTTTCTAGGATTTCAAATGGCCCACAATATCTGGCTGCCAACTTGGAACAATTTCCCAGCTTCATGGAACTTCTGTTGGATTTGACTTTCAAGAAAACATAATCACCCACTTTAAACTCCCTGTGGGTTATGTTCTTATCAGCATGACTTTTCTGCCTGTCTTGGGCAGCTTTCAAATTTTGCTTAATCTTCATCATTTGTTCTTCCATTTCCTTGAGCAACTCTGGCCCAACCATTGCCCTATCAGCTAGGTTATCCCAACTTATTGGTGTGTTTCACTTTCTTCCATAAAGTGCTTCAAACGGGCTCATCTTCAGTGATGCTTGATACCCATTGTTGTAGGCCAATTCTACCAAGTGTAGGTAGTCTTCCCATTTATATGGTTTGTCCATCACATACATCCTTATAATATCTTCTATCACTTGGTTCACCCTCTCTGTCTTCCCATCAGACTCTGGATGATAGGTTGTGTTGAAGTTCATATTCGTTCTAAACCCTTTGAATAACCATTTCCATAATTTTGAGGTGAATTTTTGGTCTCTGTCAGACACAATTGTCTTGGGAATACAGTGCAATCGTGCTACTTCCTTCATATAGATATCAACAACATTAGCTGCCTTGTTTGTAGTTTTCAATGGAATAAAATGGGCAGCTTTCGTAAGCTTATCCACCATCACCATGATGGAATCATGTTGCTTGCCAGTTTTGGGCAATCCTATGATGAAATCCATTGTCACCACTTCCCACTTCCACTCAGGAATGGGTAAAGGTTGTAGCAACCTTGTTGGGTGCCTATGTTCAGCTTTGACCTTCTGACACTACATACATCTAGTGATGTATTCTGCAATTTCCTTCTTCATGCCTAGCCAAAAGTAATGGCTCTTGACTGTTGCCACTTATGTATGATATCCAGGTTGCCCTGCATAAGGCACATTATGCATTTCTTTCAAGATCATAATTCTCAATTCTTGGAAATTAGGTACATAGATTCTATTTTTGTACAGGAGTGTTCCTTCAGCTTCCAATTTATAATCTTCCACTTTCTGCAACATCTTACCTTGTTGTATCTTTTCCACCAATTCCATGTACTGCAAATCTGCATTTGCAACTTTCAAAATTCTGCCTTTAATATTAGTTCGATACATGCTAATGGCCATAGCATGTAGTTCATGCACTCTCCTGCTGAGTGAATCAACCACTTTGTTCTCCTTTCCTTTGATATGCTTGATATCAAAGTCATACTCACAAAGGAATTCCAACCATCTACTTTGCCCAGCATTTAAGGTTGGCTGATCAAAAAAATACTTCAAACAATTATGGTTTTTCCTCAGTTCAAACCTCTTTCCCATGAGGTAATGTCTCCATTTCTTTAGAGCGTGTACATTGGCTACCAACTCCAAATCATGAGTTGCGTAGTTCTTTTCATGCTCTTTCAATTTTCTGGACTCATAACATATTACAAATCCATTATGGCTGAGGACTCCTCCCAGTCTTTCTTTGCATGCATCTGTACACACTACAAAATCTTCATTCAGATCTGCAATCCTCAGGATTGGAGCATTGGTTAACAAACTGCTTCAATTGTTGGAATCTTCTTTCACATTCTTCTACCCATTGAAATTTCTTCTCCTTCCTTTGCAAGGAAGTGATGGGGTGAGCTATCCTTGAGAAACCTGCAATGAACCTTCTGTAATAGCCAGCTAGACCCATAAAGGATCTGACTTCTGTCGCATTCTTTAGCACTAACCATTCTCTAATGGATTCTATCTTCTCAGGATCCACGACTATCCCATCCTTTGAAATGATATGCCCCAAGTAATGGATCTTCTTTTGATAAAATGAGCACTTGCTCAATTTGGCATACAATTGATTTTTTCTTAGCACCTGCAACACCAACCTCAGACGATGTCCATGCTCTTCCTCCAACTCGGAATACACCAGGATGTCATCCAAAAATACTATGACAAACTTGTCTAGATATTCCCTGAATACACCATTCATTAGGCACATGAAAACATTGGGTGCATTTGATAACTCAAATGGCACNTCCTTGGCAAAGGATACTTGTTCTTAATAGTCACTTTGTTCAATTGTCTGAAGTCAATGCACAATCTTAATGTTTTGTCTTTCTTCTTCATAAATAGGACCGGGGCACCCCAAGGTGACACACTTGGGCATATATGCCCCTTCTTCAGAAGTTCTTCAAGCTGCAATTGCAGTTCTTTCAACTCTGGTGTACTCGTTCTGTAAGGATTTTTTGACACTGGAGTTTCCCCAAGAATTATGTTTATAGAGAAATCAATATCTCTCTTCAGAGGTAGTCCGGGTACCTCCTAGAATACATCTTCAAAATATTTTAATATTGCACGGTCTTCAATATTTGACACCTTATCCTTAGGTGCTTCTTCCATATGAGCTGCAAATATTTGACAACCCTTCTTGTAACACTTCTTCAGTTGCATTGTTGAGATTTATCTAACAGTAACTGCCCTTGGGATTCCCTGCACTTTCCTTGGGTTTCCTTCCTCATCCAGGAAAGTGAATGCCTTGCTATGACAGTCTAATATGGCATGGTGTTGGTCCAACCAATCCATCCCAATTAGAAAGTCATAGGAACCTAAAGGTAAGACTTTCAATTCAGCCTTTGTGCTCAATCCATTCATGTCTACTGGATAGGACATAACCAACTCAACAACCTTTATCTTGGCTCTTGTAGCCAGCTGCACTAACCAATATTTTCCATGCTTGCTTCTTGGCAAATGCAAACTTTCCACCATTCTAGGATCTATATAACAATGACTAGCCCCTGAATCAACTAAAATAGTAAAGGTATGGTTATTGATAATACCTTCAACTTCAATCATGTGTGATTGGAATTCAACTTTCTTAGTGTCCAGGGCTGCATAGATCCTTGGTATTCTATTTCCCATGTCCTCCACTGTTTCTTCTTGCTGAACATTGTGGACAACTCTCACTTTTCCAATTTTGTGGGGACAAACTTTATACTTGTGGTTTCCCTGACAGCCCCAACATCGAATGGGCGTTTGCCTTGGCCTTTGTCCCCCTACTTCAGCCATTCTCTACTCTCTAAAAGATGGTTGTCCTTGAGGATTGTTTCTAAAAAAGGGAGGTTTGTTTCCCTTCTGCCTCTGCTCTTTCTTGAACTTCTTCTTGTCATCCCAAGCCTTCCAGAAAGTGGGCTTTCCTCTTTGCTTCTCATATAAGAATTTTTCTCTGCTTATACTTTCTTCCATAGTTTTAGGATCATCATACTAGATCTTTTCACTGATGGAAGGTGGCAGTCCACTTAGACACCTTTGAATTTTGACAGTCTCATCTTTGATGAAAGGGACATACTTCAGCAATTCCAAAAACCTTCACTCATATTCATCAATGGACATACTACCCAGCTTGAGTTCAAATAACTCTTTCATATTTCTGTCATAGTATCTCTTAGTTAAGTATTTATTTTCAAAATACTTCTTGAATTCCTTCCAAGTAACATTTTTCTCTTTAATGTGTTGCACCTTCACAAGTTGATCCCACCACATGGATGCATTTCCTTTCAGTTGATACATTGCAATTCTTCCTTCTTCATGAGAGGAATAATTCTGCAGTTGGAAATATTTCCTCATGCCAAGAAGCCATGTCTCAGCATATTCTTCCTTCTGGTGCTCTCCACCAAACGTAGGAGGCTTAATCTTGTTCATTTCTCCCTTTATTTCATCCACTCCAGATTTCCTATGCTTTCTGATAGGATATGGGCTTAAACTACTATGTTCCCTCCTCTTAGAGTGCCCTTGGGAGTGATGATGGTGTCTGCCAACACTCCTTGATTTCCTCCTTTCATCAAGAGACCCGTGACTTAATGATTTACTGGAGTCACTCCCCTTATCCAATTTATTTTCTATCCTTTCTAGGATCTGTATCAACTTTATGTTGAATTCTCCCTGTTGTTCCCTAGATTTCATGAGATTTTTGTTATCTGGACAGGACTTAACCAACTCAAAAACCTTTCTCTTGGCTCCTGTAGCCAGCTGCACTAACCAAGATTTTCCATGCTTGCTTCTTGGAAAATGAAAACTTTCCACCATTCTAGGATTTATATAACTATGACTAGCCCTTGAATCAATTAAAATAGTAAAGGTATGGTTATTGATCATACCTTCAACTTCAATCATGTGTGATTGAAATTCAACTTGCTTATTGTCCAGGGCTGCATAGATCCTTGGTATTCTACTACCCATGTCCTCCATTGTTTCTTCTTGTTGAACATTGTGGACAACTCTCACTTTTTCAATTTTGTGGGGACAATCTCTGTACTTGTGGTTTCCCTAACAACCCCAACATTGAATGGGTTTCTGCCTTGGCATTTGTCCCCCTACTTCATCCATTCTCTACTCTCTAAAAGATGGTTGTCCTTGAGGTTTGTTTCTGAAAAAGGGAGGTTTGTTTCCCTTCTGCCTCTGCTCTTTCTTGAACTTCTTCTTGTCATCCCAAGCCTTTATGAAAGTGGGCTTTTCTCTTTGTTGCTCATATAAGAATTTTTTTGTCCCTATAGTTTCTTCCATAGTTTTAGGATCATCATACTGGATTTTGTCACTGATGGAAGGTGGCAGTCCACTTAGACACCTTTGAATTTTGACAGTCTCATATTTGATGAAAGGGACATACTTCAGCAATTCCAAAAACCTTTGCTTACTACCCAGCTTGATTTCAAAGAACTCTTTCATATTTCTGTCACAGTATCTCTTAGTTAAGTATTTCTTTTAGAAATACTTCTTGAATTCCTTCCAAGTAACATTTTTCTCTTTAATGTGTTGCACCTGCACAAGTTGATCCCACCACATGGATGCCTTTCCTTTCAGTTGATACATTGCAATTCTTCCTTCTGCATGAGAGGAATAATTCTGCAGTTGGAAATATTTCCTCATGCCAAGAAGCCATGTCTCAGCATCTTCTTCCTTGTGGTGCTCTCCACCAAACGTAGGAAGCTTAATCTTATTCATTTCTCCCTTTAGTTCATCCACTCCAGATTTCCTATGCTTTATGATAGGAGATGGGCTTGAACTACTGTGTTCCCTCCTCTTAGAGTTCCCTTGGGAGTGATGATGGTGTCTGCCAACACTCCTTAATTTCCTCCTTTCATCAGGAGACTCGTGACTTAATGATTTACTGGAGTCACTCCCCTTTTCCAATTTATTTTTTATCCTTTCCAGGATCTGTATCAACTTTATGTTGAATTCTCCCTATTGTTCCCTGGCTTTCATGAGCTTTTTGTTATCTAGACAGGACTTAACCAACTCAACAACCTTTCTCTTGGCTCCTGTAGCCAGCTGCACTAACCAAGATTTTCCATGCTTGGTTCTTGGCAAATGCAAACTTTCCACCATTCTAGGATTTATATAACTATGACTAGCCCCTGAATCAATTAAAATAGTAAAGGTATGGTTATTGATCATACCTTCAACTTCAATCATGTGTGATTGAAATTCAACTTGCTTATTGTCCAGGGCTGCATAGATCCTTGGTATTCTACTGCCCATGTCCTCCATTGTTTCTTCTTGTTGAACATTGTGGACAACTCTCACTTTTCCAATTTTGTGGGGACAATCTCTGTACTTGTGGTTTCCCTGACAGCCCCAACATTGAATGGGTGTCTGCCTTGGCATTTGTCCCTCTACTTCATCCATTCTCTACTCTCTAAAAGATGGTTGTCCTTGAGGATTGTTTTTGAAAAAGGGAGGTTTGTTTCCCTTCTGCCTCTGCTCTTTCTTGAACTTCTTCTTGTCATCCCAAGCCTTTAGGAAAGTGGGCTTTTCTCTTTGCTTCTCATATAAGAATTTTATTGTCCTTATAGTTTCTTCCATAGTTTTAGGATCATCATATTGGATTTTGTCACCGATGGAAGATGGCAATCCACTCAGACACCTTTGAATTTTGACAGTCTCATATTTGATGAAAGGGACATACTTCAGCAATTCCAAAAACCTTCGCTCATATTCATCAATGGACATACTACCCAGCTTGATTTCAAAGAACTCTTTCATATTTCTGTCATAGTATCTCTTAGTTAAGTATTTCTTTTAGAAATACTTCTTGAATTTCTTCCGAGTAACATTTTTCTCTTTAATGTGTTGCACCTGCACAAGTTGATCCCACCACATGGATGCCTTTCCTTTCAGTTGATACATTGCAATTCTTCTTTCTGCATGAGAGGAATAATTCTGCAGTTGGAAATATTTCCTCATACCAAGAAGCCATATCTCAGCATCTTCTTCCTTGTGGTGCTCTCCACCAAACGTAGGAGTCTTAATCTTATTCATTTCTCCCTTTAGTTCATCCACTCCATATTTCCTATGCTTTCTGATAGGAGATGGGCTTGAACTATTGTGTTCCCTTCTCTTAGAGTTCCCTTGGGAGTGATGATGGTGTCTGCCAACACTCCTTGATTTCCTCCTTTCATTAGGAGACTTGTGACTTACTGATTTACTGGAGTCACTCCCCTTATCCAATTTCTTTTCTATCATTTCCAGGATCTGTATCAACTTTATGTTGAATTCTCCCTGTTGTTCCCTGGCTTTCATGAGCTTTTTGTTATCTACTCAGTGAGTTTGGGCATCTTTCTGCAATCTTTCAATGATTCTCATCATGTTTCCCTCCTTATATATCTCTTCTCCATGCCCATTGGAGTTCGATCCTTCAACTCCCAAATGGACATCCATTCCTTTAGCTTCATTCTCTGAACTGAAAGCATCATGTGCCTCCTCCATTTTATGCACTCTGTGGCAATTCGGTTTGGTTCTGACAAACGTTATCTCTGCAAACACAATGTGCAATCAACCGAAATTTGTCAGGCCATTAGTCCTTAACAAATTCCATAGTATTCATAAACCAATTTGATTCAAAGAAAACTTTCGGATTCCATTTTCTTTCTGAGCTCTGCTCGGTTCTGTAATAATTTTCGGGCACTATCCCCTTTCTCTTATCCCCCAACCCACGCAACCACGGGCTTTGGCCAAGCACTAGGTTGATGGGCGCTTACTCGGGACTTCGGGCCTCCGGATTCAAAATTTTTCAAAGCACATCATAACAATATCTCGGAGTTCCGGATTAACGAACTCGCGAAGTAGGGTGGATCAACAGTCCACGGCTACCCAGCATCCAATGGCTGGCACTCACTATGGAACCTCAGGCATATGAGCTTCGATACTTCGGAGCTTTGAAGCTTCGGGACTTCGGAGGATTTCATATCCGCACACCCCCAACACCTCGAACTATTAATCTTCGAACACTTCCATGTCACCTTTGGTGACATCATTATGTCATGTTACTTTGGCGTTACGAAACTTTAGAAGGTTCATCCTTTCATTCCCTATGAACCATTCTTCCAAAGTGTCAAGTCTCCAGACTTCACAAATGGCCGCATGCGTCCACTGGGACCCACGGCTTCCAAGGTTGAACTAAGATACCAAATACTCACATCACTTAACACTTTTCAGGTTGCGAGGGCATGCATCTATAGTTTGGAGTAACCCGCCTTTCGTCCCATAATTCCTCTGACGCTGACATGTAACCTCCCCGGTAAAATCGTGGTTTGGATTGCGGGACCTCCTTGGGGAATTAACTCTCATGCAACTTGGGTCCTCGCAATGCCTTCTAGTCGTCAATCTTGATGTATCATGATCAACGCCAGTGTGGGTCCATCAACCTTTAACTATGTTATGTAACCTTGAGGTCCCACTAACCATGCTTATACGGAGTGCCACATGGCGAAATACTAGTGGCTAACACGTGGTCCAATCAGATGGGTGTCACGTGTCACGTTCCATATGGAATTTCAATCTTCCACGGGTTTGAAACCCACTGACACGTGGCACACAACCCATGTGTCCACGTCAATCCAAGTGACATCATCATGCCACGTTACTCCAGAATTTCAGACTTCGAAAGTTTTTACGCTTGCTTCCTTCTAGTCTCCCAAATTCCAAATTTTTGGACTTCTTTACCTTCCGGGTCCACATAGTACAACTGTCAAAATTCCAAGTGGGGGAACATGGCAGGTATAGGAGAGGTCCACGTCACCTCCAAGTAACATCATCATGACTCACCACTTCGACTCTTTAGGCTTCGGAGCTTCGGACTTCGGGAGTTCTCGCCTCCGCACACACTAATTCTCCCGAACGTCGTAATCCTGAACAAGCCCATCTGCTGACATGTGTCCCTCTTGATGGATGGTCCGGATTAACTTCGAACTTTGAAGCTTCGGGGGATTTCTCTCTTCACCACTACGTTTTCCCTTTTTAACTTGGCTTGATCCAACGGTAAGGTTTCTCCCCAGATCTACAGTGTATATCTCCTCCGAGACTTCAGAGCTTCAGGCTTCAGCCCTTCTCTTATTTTTGCACCTAACTTCATCGAAGTTGCAAAGTCCGAAGGGCTTCTAGGTTAACCCTCCTGCACCTTCTCCATATCTTACGATCGTGAATTGTCCTCCTTCTCATGAACAGATCCTATGGCCCACATTACTATGCGGCCCAATACCACGTCTGTCATGCTTTTATAATACCGCTACACCTCCTGAGCTCTGTAACATGGCCAAGGCAACCTCTTGGCACTCAGGAATGTTCTGAGGTTCGAAATTGGTTCCTCCTGACACAATTTCCACCTGTAACCTTTGTTCCAATGACCACTTATCCGGCCCATCCAAGCTCAAGGCTTGAACCTTGGCTCTGATAACAATTTGTGACATCCTCGACCACCAACAAGCTGGGCAATGCCACTACTCACACACTCCACTTAACTCGACTAGCTCTGATACCAATTTGTGACATCCCCCAACCACCAACAGACCAGGCAATGCCACTACTCACACACTTCACTTAGCTCGACTAGCTCTTATACCAATTTGTCACACCCCGACCACCCAGGCAGATGCATGCTACTCATAGAAATGACAATTTTCATATGCATATAAATATAAACCTAAACATACAACGTATTCTGTTCATACATAGATTAATGCAGAAAAAAACAATAAAAGCATACATGTAGTACTTCACAGGTGAAACCCATAATATAATAGTATATACAGGCAATATTCATCAATTATAACACATGTACATATACACATCATGTAAATGATCATAGGAATAGATACTCATATTTCAATTGAAGTACACCAACTGCATCCAAACCTTCCACGAACCTCCCAGCCTTAGACCACGCTGCTCATCACGCTCAGCAATAGGTCACCCTCGAGTTGGGACTAAGATCCCACCAGGGCAAGGGAATCCTAGACTAGGCTGAGGTTACAGGAAACTGCACAGTGCAACTGGAAGGATTCTCTCCAGGAGCCTTCTTACGCCCACTACTCATGGACTCTCATTCCCCACATGCATGTTCCACCCCGGGAATATGCACCTTCATTGTTCCACAGTCCATCGACTGCTCCACTTCCCCTTTCAGGGTCTCGGCAATAGGACGGATCAGGAATTCGCAGAGCTCCGTAGCTGGTGTTGCAATCTCTCTAGGAGAAAATCACTTCCCAACAAACTCTCTCACCTGGAGAGAGATGCTCACGGGCTTGACAACCTGCCTCTTCAACCACGAGCCTGACAACCCGCTTCTTCAACCAATCTTCAACTCAATTCCAGCAAGGTGAGGACAACAACAATGGTTCAATACAGCTCAAGGAATGGCAACAACCAAAATTTTGGTAAGGCAGAGTACGAATTAGGTTTGGAAAGTGCAGATTGTTGGGATTTACAGGAAAACACAGGTCGGCTTTCCCATTTAGCGGTTTCAGAGGTGCGTGAAGATGCAGAGGTCGACGACCGAGGCTAAACGAGTTAGGTGAGGATGGAAGAATGGGAAGCAAACCCCCAACATGAGATGAATCTCTAGCTTTAACTGCATGTGCCCAGGTCGACACCTGTCTTCCTGGAGCTGCATGCACTCCATTTAGCATTTGTTCGCTTTCCATTTGGAAGTCACTCATCCTCCCAAAAGAACTTAGGATAAAAACATATCCTTCTAATCAGTTTTTTGGAATAATAATAAATT
>JASDQU010104353.1:70395-91838 GCA_032191745.1 Picea mariana | reverse complement strand
GTCTGATAAAGATTCTTAAGTCAGCCCTACATTGACAAAATGTGCTTGGTACAAGGACATTACATTTTTTCTACAAAAGCTCTAGCCTCCTAATGGTATGGGGAAAAACAAGGTGAGAGCATTGAAGATTAAAGCTATTAAATATTGTCTTACTGATCAAGTCTTTCACTGGAAAGACCCTCTTGGAGTGCTTTTGAGATGTTTAGACCCACGAGAGGCCCAAAAGATTATGTTTGATTTTCATGACAGTTTATGTGGGGGACATCACTTCTGGAGAACTACAACATATAAGATTCTTAGGGATGGGTATTTCTAGCCTAGTCTATTCACCGATGTTTGTGCAAAGATCAAGGCTTGTGTTAAGTGTCAAAAATTCTCTGGAAAGCAGTAGCTCAAGTCTTTTCCATTGAATCCAGTGGTAGCTTCAGACCCCTTTCAACAGTGGGGCCTAGACTTTATTGGGGAAATTCATCCTACTTCCAATGGTCAACACACGTGGATATTGACTTCCATGGATTACTTTACCAAAGTGGATAGGAGCCATCCCCACAAGGAGTGCTTCTCATAAAGTAATCATTGGTTTCCTTGAGGATATTATGGCAAGATTTGGTTGACCGAGTAGAATTGTCACTGATAATGCTGCATTTTTCAAGGTTGAACCATTGATCCAGTTTTGTGAACAGTTTGGAATTGCATTGATTCACTCTACTCCTTACTACCCCCAAGGGAATGGACTGATAGAGTCCTCTAACAAAAGCCTTATAAAGATCATTAAAATACTGTTAGAGGACAACAAGAAAGCATGGGACTCAAAGTTCAAATTTTCTTTGTGGGCTGATAGAGTGACAACAAAAAGGTCTCTTGGTGTCTCTCCTTTTTAGCTTGTGTATGGAGTTGAGGCCATTTTTCCTTCTCATCTTGCCTTGCCTGTGGAAAAATTCTTTCAAGACTACCAAGAGGAACCTGATGATATGATCAGAAGAATACAATAGCTGGTAGAAGTGCAGCAGACTAGAGAATAGTTACTGGACAAAGAACATGACCATCAACAGAAGATCAAGCAGGATTTTGATAGGAAGGTAAGTAGAGAAGATTTACAGCTAGGAGATCTAGTACTCAAATGGGATGCACCCAATCAAGACAAAGGAAAGCATGGTAAATTTGAAGCCCTATAGATTGGACCCTTCAAAGTTTCTGAGGTGTTTTCAAATAATACTTACAAAGTGCAGAATTTGGAGGATGCTGAAGTTTTTGGTGGCCTTGTAATGGGAATTTTCTGAAAAGGTTCTTTGCTTAAGCCATGAGTGGATTTTTCATGCCATTGTAAATATCATTCTTCTTTTTTTTTTAATAGCTGACCCCATAGCCCTAAGATCAGGCATTGAAGCTACTGAAGTTCTTAGATCCTCGCAGGGAGGTCTCTATCCCCCATGGAGCCTAATGTTAGCAAATATTTTTTATAGAAAGGTGTTTTTCCCTTAGGAAATAACCCCTTGGAGAAACAATGCAAGAAAGGGGTCTTGGCACGACCCACTTTATGTTTTTATCCTAATTATATGGGTGACTTGACCATTTGGCGTTTTGTGCTAAGGAGCGTGCAGATCTCAACGGCTGAGCAACGCCCTCAGATCTATGATCCACATCTGATATTTGACCCCTCCCAACCTTCTGCCTTTAATGGGGCAGGGGTCCGAGTTGGTGGTTTTAGGACGCGGGTGCCCCACAAACATGTCACCTCCACAACAACTCACCCCCCCCCCACGCTTTACNACCACTTACCGCCCACCCCCCCTTCGAGCTAACCAACTTACCACCTCCCAATACTGCTCTCGCTCCTGCCGACACCTGTTCTCCACTCGCCCGATCGCAGGCCTGTCCCTGTCCATTTTCATTTATCCCCCATCTCATCTCCCAACATGTATCTTCCACTCCCACTCCATGTCCCCTCCACCATTATCGTCGTTTACCCCTGACCTGTCACTCCCTTCTGCCTCCACATCCTCTCCCTTTTCCACATCACCCTCATGCCTTTACACCTCATCTCTTGTATACTGGTGCCCACGCATTCCCAATCACCACTCCACCGCCACATCCTTCCACATGGTCGTCGCTCACTCATTGTTCCATGTGATTTTGTGCCATCGCCTTCCTCCACGTCTGCCTGCCAGTTCTCTCTGCAAAGGCCCAACAAAAGCACAGGTGGCAGATATTCAGAGTGCGACCAACAAGTTTTCCAGGTACAGAGTTGACTCATGCCCGTCCTAATCCCGATGAAGGTAGTTAATGAAAGTGAGGGAGGGGGTTGAAACCTCATCTCACCACATAAATGGAAAGCCAGAAAGGACTGGCAAACCTGAGCTAGCGTCTGACATAGAGCTGCATGCGCATTCTAACAGAGAAGGTTCAGACATAAGAGCTCGTATCTGATAGGAGACTGCATGCACAATCTGCAGTGAAGACGCAGAATTCAAGCCTTGAATGCATGACTCGATCACTCCTCCGGTGGTTGTAGTCAGTCTAAGTATAAGTATGTATTTTTGATATTTTTTTAAGGTCGGATGGTTGAGCAAGGCTCCCGCATTGTAAAATTTTGATGAAGCATATTGGTTCTCTGGTTATGTAACTTGATTTGAACTTCTTGTTTAATCTAAGTCATCTTTCTTCTTCATCGTATTTGCCTCCAATACCGAAGTATCCATGATTGAAGGATTCACATGGATTGTTATAGCTGTATTGTGATGGATGTTTGATTACAATGTTGTTATGATGTTCTTCAGTTTCCTGAAGCTTTGAATTCAAGAGGATCTTGTGTTTGAAGTTCTTCCCCCGTAGGTTGCTAGAAGACCTGATGTCCATAGCAGATCTCTACACTCTCCTCACCAATTCTTCCTCCTATTCACCTTTACTACAACTTACTAACTTAAGTTGATCAAGACCTCAATTTCTTATGCATGCTGGTCCAGTTTTTTGAGTTAAAACGATATTATCCTGAGTCTTACCCATTTGACCTCATTAAATTTATCCATTGTGACATATAAACTGATGGGTACTGGGCTTACCTTCTATGCAATCAGAGGGTGACTTCTAGTGCTAACACCTCCCATTTGCAGATTCAAGGTAAAAGAATTATGATATTATCATGGACATGCTGATATATTTTAGTTTAGATGATTTTGGATTGATATGGATTTGTGATAATGCTTATAGAAATATTAGATTAGCATTTTTGAATGGTCTTAATAGTGAGTTGGTGTGTTTTTTTTGTATATGTTGATGTATGGAGAATATAACACTAAGGAGAAATTCATTAGATTATCATCATCTTGTTTCAATCTACTATGTTTGTAGGAAATTCTCTTATGGCTATGTATGTAAAATGAGGGTATTTGGAGGATGCAACCAAGTGTTTGATAAAATGGTTGACCATATGTAATATATTTGAATTTTTTAATTGTTGGGTATCCACAAAATGTGTTTGTTGGAGAGACCTTGAAATTGTTTAATAAAATGCATGAATGGAATGTTATCTCTTGGAATGTTTAGATTGCGTGGTTTTCACATAATAGTCTACTGGATGAGGTGGAAGAGGCATTGGATATGTTTTTGAAAATTCCCAAGAAAGAATGTTATTTCATGGACATCAATGCTTGTGGCTTATGCTAGACATGGATATGGTAAGGAGACCTTGGAATCATTTTATGAAATGTGTGAATTTGGTGTCTAGCTCATTCAATTCACTTTTGTCAGTGAACTAAAACAATTACTTGCCAAACACAGGTAACTGCGTTAGCATTGAATCTTTGGAATAGTGATGATGTAAAATGTTGATTTTCAACACTCTTTTAAAAAACCTATAAACAAACAATGAAATTAATTATACCTTATCAATTACAAAATGCTCAACCATATCTCACATTTTACTCAACTTTCACAAGGCAACATGCTGATAAAAACTTGAAGTAACCCAACAAAGACTACATAACTTATATTTACATTTACAACTTTGATGCCCTGCTTGTATTTATGAAGAACTCCATCACAAACTAAAGTTTTTCACCTATAACTCCATCACATGACTCTCCTTGGATAATATTCTTGGAGGAGGAAATGAACTAGTTCAATGTTCTATTGCATTCATTCTAGTTTGCACTTGCCATATTGTGAAGGTTTTCAAAATTGCAAGTGAGAGGACTCCATGCACTACTCTATAGAGCTGAAAATATAATAGTAATTGACTAAATAGGAAGCTTTAATTTTATAGGTATTACAACTCCAAACCTCTCAACCGGAAATTAGCTTCTAATGAGATCATTAGTGAAGCTATAGACACACCAAAATTACATAGAAATTCTAAGAAAGGGCCCCAAATAACAATTTGTGTATTTAACATAATGTAAAAAATTGAAATATCAACCTCTATGTTAGACCTCATGAGCATTGATGGTAAGAATTCCCATAATGCAAAATCGATATATTTCTTAGAATTCAAAATCCCACAAACTTTAATTGTTGTAATGTGATTTTAGTATGCCACTTGAAACTCTTGTACTTGTATTTAGATTGATTTACTTTTTGGAGATTTCTTTGTAGCCTAAAGTTATATTAACATAGTTCTATCACTTTCTCAATATAATAATTTGTGTTATTAGTGCATTCAAATTTATTTCATTCGTAAATTCAGTTGTTGATCATTTTGGACCTTTAATTGTTAAATATTGATAATTGGATGTTTTAATTAGTCTCCTGTAACATCCTTGACCACCGACAGGCCAGGCAATGCTAACACGCGAAAATACATACATACATAGATATATCTAACATGCATTTTAATCGAAATAAAACACATAAAAAAACATTACTGCTACTATATAGATTCAAATGTAATAGACAATAATTCATACATGCAATGAAATACATAATAACATCCAAGCATCACAAACATGCATAACATAAATATTAAGCACATTAATAATACTTATCTTTTCAACTGGAGTAACACCACCAACTACGTGCAGACCTTCCACGAACCTCCCAGCCTTAGACCACACTGCTCATCACACTCAATAGTGGGTCACCCCCAAGATCGGACCAAGCTCCACCCAGGGCAAGGGAATCCTAGACTAAGCCGAGGTTACAAGGAAACGACACGATGCAACTGAAAGGATTCTCCCCAAGAGACTTCTTATGCCCACTACTCACAGACTCTCATTCCCCACATGCCTATTCCACCCAGGAGTATACACCTTCACTGTCACCCAGTCCATCAGTTGCTTCACCTCCCCCTCAGGGTCTCGGCAACAGGTCGGATCAGGAATTCTCAGAGCTCAGTAGCTAGTGATGGACTCTCTCTAGGAGAAAACCACTTCCCAGCAAACTCTCTCACCTGGAGAGAGCTTCTCATAGGTATGACAACCTGCCTCTTCATCCACTTTCGACTCAATTCCAACACAGTGAGAACAACAACAAGGCTCAGTAGGGAACAAACGATGACACCAAGCCACACTCAGTCCAAGAGCTGCGTGGCCACAACAACCATATCG
The DNA here is from genome assembly GCA_032191745.1 of Picea mariana. NCBI lineage: Eukaryota > Viridiplantae > Streptophyta > Pinopsida > Pinales > Pinaceae > Picea > Picea mariana. The sequence goes on along the minus strand of JASDQU010104353.1, from coordinate 86,298 downwards.
AAAATGGGTATGGACACCCAAAATGGTAATAGTCACATGCTAAGACTCAGCATGATCAGGCGACTACCCAAGTGCGTCGAGCTCCCACAGAAGACACAGGATGACCCACAGATTATGGGTTTCAGAGATGCGTGAGGGTATGCCGAGGTCGATTATGGAGATTTCCGGTTCAGACGGAGGATGAAAAAATACAGGAGCGAACCCCCAACACGTCTGGCTTCTACAGATTTAACTGCATGCACCCAGGTCGACACTTGTCTTCCTGGAGCTGCATGTGTTTCCTTTTGCACACGTTGCCTCTCCTAAGACTTAGGATAAAAACATGTCTTTTACACAGCTTTGGAATAATAATAAATTATTATTCTCAAGGACTTAAGCCCCTAAGCTTAGCCCCTCTTTCCAACCTTTCAACCCCCTTTCCCTTACCCACCTTGTGGAATCTTAGTCCCCCATCACTCTTTGTTCGTGGTCGGTCTGCACGTAGTGATGTTTATAATTTTATTAATGATCTGCATATTTACACATACAAAGTTAGGCTCATTAGCCTTTGCATCTGGCTCACCAACCTAATAAACACATAAGTCTCTCAAGTTATAACCATCGGGTCACCAACCTATAAACAAAATTACAATTTGGCAGGGGCTCGACCTTGGGGTATTACAATCCCCTCCCCTTATTTTTTCACTGTCCCTAGTGAAACTCTTTACACAACATCAACAAGATTTCCAAAATCTTCAAAAAGATGCGAGTACTATGCCCACATAGCATCTTCATGCTTCCATGTTGTGTCCTTAGGACCGTACCAGGTCCACTGGACCTTTACAATCCCTATGGCTCAATTCCGGAGCTGTTTGCTCTTCCAGACCAATATGCGCACAGGATGCACTTGTAAGATGCCTTCTTGCTCCACCTGAATCACATTCCAATCAATTACATGATTAACATTAGGTATATATTTCTTAAGTAATGAAATATGAAACACATTATGTATAGTCATGGATGCAGGCAATGCAAGCATATATGCAACTGGTCGAATCCTTTCTAGGATTTCAAATGGTCCACAAAATTTGGCTGCCAACTTCGAATAGTTTCCCAACCTCAGGGAACTTCTGTTGGCTTTCATTTTTAGAAAAAACATGTTCTCCCACTTTAAATTCTCTGTGGGTTTTGTTCTTATCATCATAACTTTTCTGCCTGTCTTGGGCAGCTTTCAAATTTTGCTTAATCTTCAACATTTGCTCTTCCATTTCCTTGAGCAACTCTGGTCCAACTATTACTCTATCAGTTGGGTTATCCCAACTTACTGGAGTATTTCACTCTCTGCCATAAAGTGCTTCAAATGGGCTCATCTTCAACGATGCTTGATACCCATTGTTGTAGGCAAATTCTACCAAGTGTAGATAGTCTTCCCATTTAGATGGTTTGTCCATCACATACATCCTTAGCATGTCTCCTATCACTTTGTTCACCCTCTCTGTCTGCCCATCAAACTCAGGATGATAATCAGTGTTGAAGTTCAGATTCGTTTCAAACCCCTTGAATAAACCTTTCTAGAACTTTGAGGTAAATTTTGGCTCCCTATCAGACACAATTTTCTTGGGGATTCCATGAATCATGTTATTTCCCTCATAAAAATATCAGCAACGTTAGTTGACTTGTGAGTAGTCTTTAGTGGAATAAAATGGGCAGCTTTCGTAAGCTTGTCCACCACCACCATGATTGAATCATGTTGTTTGCCTGTTCTAGGAATTCCCGTGATGAAATCCATTGTCACTACCTCCCACTTCCACTCAGAAATGGGTAAAGGTTGTAGCAACCTTGCTGGGTGTCTATGCTCAACTTTAACCTTCTGACATTCCATACATCTGGCGATGTATTCTCCAATTTCCTTCTTCATTATTGGCCAAAAGTAATGGCTCTTGACTGCTGTCACGGTTTTATGATATCCAGGGTGCCCAACATAAGGCACATTATGCATTTATTTCAAAATCATAAGTTTCAATTCCTGGACGTTAGGTACATAAATTTTGTTCTTGTACAGAAGTGTTACGTCAGTTTCCAATTTATAATTTTCCACTTTCTGTAGCATCTTACCATGTTGTAGCTTTACTACCAAATCCCTGTACTGCAAATCTGCATTTGCAACTTCCAAAATTCTACTTTTAATATCAGTTTGGTACATACTAATGGTTGTAGCATGCAATTCGTGCACTCTTCTATTGAGTGCATCAACCACTTTGTTCTCTTTTCCTCTTATATGCTTGATATCAAAGTCATATTCACAAAGAAAATCCAACCACCTACTCTGCCTAACATTCAAGGTAGGCTGATCAAACAAATACTTAAGACCATTGTGGTCTGTTCTTAGTTCGAACATATTTCCCATGAGGTAATGCTTCCATTTCTTCAGAGTGTGAACGATAGCTGCCAACTCCAAATCATGAGTGGCATAGTTCTTTTCATGCTCTTTTAGCTTCATGGACTCATAACATAACACAAATCCATTGTGGCCGAGGACTCCTCCCAGTCCTTCTTTGCATGCATCTATACACACTATGAAATCCTCATTTAGATCTGCAATCCTTAGGATTGGAGCACTAGTTAACAACTACTTCAATCGCTGGAAGCTTGTCTCACAATCTTCCGTCCATTGAAATTTCTTCTCATTCCTTTGCAAGGAAGTGATGGGGTGAGCTATCCTTGAGAACCCCAAAATGAACGTTCTGTAATAGCCAGCCAGACCCATAAAGGATCTGACTTCTGTCACATTCTTAGGCATTGACCATTCTTTGATGGCTTCTATCTTTTCAGGATCCACAACTATCCCTTCCTTTGAAATGATATGCCCCAAGTAGTGGATCTGCTTTTGATAAAATGAGCACTTGTTTAATTTAGCATACAATTGGTGCTCTCTTAACACTCGCAACACCATCATCAGATGTTGTTCATGCTCTTCCTCCAACTTGGAATACACCAGAATGTCATCCAAAAAGACTATGACAAACTTGTCCATATAGTCCCTGAATACACCATTCATGAGGCACATAAAAACAACGGAGGCATTTGACAACCCAAATGGCACTGTGAATTCATAGTGACCATACCTTGTTCTAAAGATGGTTTTACTGATGTATTCATCCTTAATTCTTACCTGGTGATATCCTAATCTAAGATCAATTTTAAAAAATATCTTAGCATCCTTCAACTGGTCAAAGAGATCATTGATCCGCGGCAGAGGATACTTGTTCTTAACAACACTTTGTTTAACTGTCTGAAATCGATGCACAATCTCAATGTCCCATCCTTCTTTTTCAAAAATAGGACCAAGGCACCCCAAGGTGACACACTTGGGCATATATATCCCTTCTTCAACAACTCTTCAAGCTGCAATTGCAGTTCTTTCAGCTCTGGCGTACTCATTCTGTTAGGAGCTTTCGACACTGGAGTTGCTCCAGGCATCAAGTTTACATAGAAGTCAATATATCTTTTCAGGGGTAATCCTAGTACCTCCTGGAATACATCCTCAAACTCCTTTAGTACCGCATGGTCTTCGATCTTTGACACCTTATCCTCAGGTGCTTCCTCCAAGTGGACTGCAAATAATTGATAGCCTTTCCTATAACACTTCTTTAGTTACATTGCTGAGATTTCTTTGACAGTGACTGCCCTGGGAATTCCCTGCACTTTCCTTGGGTTTCCTTCCTCATCTAGGCAAGTGAATGCCTTGTTACAACAATCTACGATGGTGTGGTGCTAGTCCAACCATTCCATACCAATTAGGCAATCATAAGAACCTAAAGGCAAGATATTCAGGTCTTCCTTAGTACTTAGTCCATTCATGTCCATTGGACATAATTTAACTGACTCAACAACTTTCCTCTTGGCTCTTGTAGCCAGCTGCACCAGCCAAGATTTCTCATGCTTGCTTCTTGGTAAATGCAACCTTTCCACCATTCTAGGATCTACATAACTATGATTAGCTCCCAAGTCTATTAAAATAGTAAGGGCATGGTTATTCATCATACCTTGAACTTCAATCATGTGCAACTGATATTCTGCTTGCTTGTTGTTCAGGGCTGCGTAGATCCTGGGTACTTTACTTCCCATGTCCTCCACTATTTCAGCTTGCTAAACATTATGGACAACTCTCACTTTGCCATTTTTGTGGGGACAATCTCTGTACTTGTGGTTTCCCTGACAACCCCAACATTGAATGGGCGTCTGCCTTGGCCTTTGTTCCCCTACATCAGTCATTCTCGGCTCTCTAAACAATGTCTGTCCTTGAGGACTATTTCTGAAAAAGGGAGGTTTGTTTCCCTTCTGCCTCTACTCCTTCTTTAACTTCTTCTAGTCATCCCAAGCCTTCCGAAAAGTGGGATTTCCTCTTTGCTTCTCACATAAGCATTTCGCTCTTCTTATCGTTTCTTCCATAGTTTTTGGGTCATCATATTGAATCGTCCCCAATGGAAGGTGGTAGTCCACTCAAATACCTTTGAATTTTGGCAGTCTCATCCTTGATGAATTGAACATACTTCAGTAATTCAAAAAAACTTCGCTCATATTCATCAATGGTCATGCTACCGAGCTTGAGTTCAAAGAACTCTTTCATTTTTTTGTCATAATATATTTTAGTCAAGTATTTCTTTTCAAAATATTTCTTGAATTCTTTCTAAGTGATATCTTTCTCTCTAATGTGTTGCACCTGCACAAGTTGATCCCACCACATGGATGCTTTTCCTTTCAGTTGATACATCACAATTCTTCCTTCAGCATGAGAGGAATAATTCTGCAGTTGGAAATATTTCCTCATGCCAAGCAACCATGTCTCAGCATATTCCTCCTTCTTGTGCTCTCCATCAAACGTAGGAGGCTTAATCTTGTTCATTTCTCTCTTCAGTTCATCCACTCCAGATCTCCTATGTTTTCTGGTAGGATATGGGCTTGAACTATTGTGTACCTCCTTATTGGAATGCTTCGGGGAGTGGCGATGATGCTTGCTAATGCTTCTTGATCTTATTTTCTTCTCAGGGATCTTGCGACTCCCTGTTTTGCTTGAATCACTCTCCTTATCCAACTTCTTTTCTATTCTCTCCAAACTCTTCATCAACTTTAAGTTGAATTCACCTTGTTGTTCCTTAGGTTTCATGAGCTTCCTGTTATTTGCTTGGTGAGCCTGGGCATCTTTCTGCAATCGTTCAATGATTTTCATCCTATGCCCTTCCTTATCTATCTCTTCTCCATGTCGATTGGATTTCGATCCTTCAACTTTCAACCTCCATTTTATTTTGGGCTCTACTCTATGAAGTTTTCAGGCACTAGCCCCTTTCTCTCAGTCCCCAACCCATGCGACCATGGTTCATGACCAAGTTCTAAATCAAAAGGTGCTTACTCGGGCCTTTGACTTCGGAAATTTTCAAAGCACAACACAACAATCTCTTCGAAGTTTCGAGTTACTGAACTTGCGAAGTAGGGAGGATCATCTGTCCACGTCTACTTAACATCTGACGAAAGAGACTCATTATGGAACCTTAGGTGTCTGAGTTCTGGGTCTTCAGGTCTTCGGGACTTCGGAGCTTCGAACTTCGGGAGTTTCAACTCCTATATGCTCACTTTTGTCCAGAGCACTTTTCCCAGGGGTTCACGATCTACCAATGCGTGTCCTCCTTCACGATCAACGACTATGAGTGACTTCGGCACTTCGGGCTTTGAGAGTTTCAAACTCATAACACTTGCCTCCTTACGAAGTACTTCCACCCAAAGTACACGATCCCTTTACGTGTGTCCTTCACAACGGACGGTTGCGATCTACTTCGGCCTTCGAGACTTCGGGAGTTTGTCACACTCCACACTTGAAATCCTCTAAAGTGACTTTCCCTGAAGTCTCAGATCTGCTGACACGTACCCCTCTGGCGACCAACGACCAGGATCTACATCTGCTATTTCACTTTCTCCTTGATCACAAAACTTCCGAAGTTCTCTCTCTGGAGTTGTGGATCTTGCGCCACCTGTCAACCTGGATCGGACGACTGTCGATCCTTTGCACTCATATCCGATGGCTTGGGATCTGTTTCCTCCTCAACGCTCTCCTTTGCTTTCCTAGACACGGATCTAACGGTCCAAACTCCTTCCAACAACAGATCTGACGACTGTTGTCGCTCCTCCTCTTGATCTTTGTTTCTCGAACCCCTTCTCCTTAGAGGGTTGCTTCGACACTTAGTCGACTTTCGGATCTGTGCACTCCTTGCAACAGATCTTTGCGTCCCTTCACGAGAAAACTCAATCTATTTCTCCTGAGCTTTTTGAGTAAAAGAATCTATCAACACACTCCTTGCACCTAGGGACACTCTGAACCTTGAATTTTGTCCCTTTTGACAACAATTCTCTCTAAAATATTTGTCTCGTTAACCACTAACATGGCCCATCCAGGCTCAGTGTTGTAACCATGCTCTGATACCAATTTGTAACATCCCCGACCACCGAAAAACCGGGCAATGCTACCATGCAGAAATACATACATACATACATAGATATATCTAACATGCATTTTAATCAAAATAAAACACATAACACAACGTTACTGCTACCATACAGATTCAAATGTAACAGACAGTAATTCATATATGCAACATAATACATAATAACATTCAAGCATCACAGACATGCATAACATAAAAATTAAGCACATTAATAATACTTATCTTTTCAACTAGAGTAACACCACCAACTACGTGCATACCCTCCACGAACCTCCCAACCTTAGATGATGTTGCTCATCGCGCTCAACGGTGGGTCACCCCCGAGCTGGGACCAAGCTCCACCTAGGGCAAGAGAATCTTAGACTAAGCTGAGGTTATAGGGAAACTGCACAGTGCAACCAGAAGGATTCTCCCCATGAGCCTTCTTACGCCCACTACTCACAAACTCTCATTTCCAAATGCTTGTTCCACCCAGGAGTATACACCTTCACTGTCACCCAGTCCATCAGTTGCTTCACCTCTCTCTCAGGGTCTCGGCAACAGGCCGAATCAGGAATTCTCATAGCTCTGTAGCTAGTGTTGGGCTCTCTCTAGGAGAAAACCACTTCCCAACAAACTCTTTCACCTGGAGAGAGTTGCTCACAGGTTTGACAACCTGCCTTTTCAGCCACTTTCAACTCGATTCCAACACAGTGAGGACAACAACAAGGATCAGTAGGGAACAGACGACGAAAACAAGCCACACTCAATCCAGGGGCTGCATGGCCACAACAACCAACTGGAAAACGGGTATGGACACCCAAAACGGTAATAGTCAGATGCTAAGACTCAGCACGCTCAGGCGACTACCCAGGTGCGTTGGGTTCCCACAAAATATACAAGACGACCCACATATTATGGGTTTTAGATATGTGTGAGGGTATGCCGGGGTCGATGATGGAGGTTTCCGGTTCATACGGAGGATGACATAATAGAGGAGCGATCCCTCAACATGGCTGACTTCTGCAACTTTAATTGCATGCGCCCAGGTCAACACTTGTCTTCCTAGAGCTGTATTCATTTCCTTTTGCCCACGTTGCCTCTCTCAGGACTTAGGATAAAAACATGTCTTTTATACATCTTTGGAATAATAATATATTATTATTCTCAAGGACTTAAGCCTCTAAGTTTAGCCCCTCTTTCCAACCTTTCAACCCCCTCTCCGTTATCCACCTTGTGGAAGCTTAGTCCCCCATCACTCTTTCTTTGTGGTTGGTTTGCACGCAGCGACGTTTATATTTTTATTAATGATATGCATATTTACACATACAAATCCAGGTTCACTGGCCTTCGCATCTGGCTCACCATCCTAATAAACACATAAGTCTCTTAGCTTATAACCATCGGCTCACCATCCTATAAACAAAATTACATATTAGCAGGGGCTCGGCCTTAGGGTATTACATCTCCAAAGTGATATAAGAATAGAAGTAGGACAACTATCCATGACTTTAGGACGGGGGGTCATGAAAAGGGTGAAATAATTAATAGAGGAAGCAAGACATCGGTACTGTGTAATGATTGTGCACAAGGTGCTARAGAGGAGTATATTGTAGATTTCTTCATTGGGATCCATCTAATGAGATTGTAAGTAGTTGAGACGGAGGTGGAAGGGGTAGGTAAAGGATAGAAAACATAAAATATGTGATAAACATGTGGTTGTGGCTGTCAAGGAAATATTTATTTCTAGAGATTTGGAAAAACCCGGGAGAATTTCACTAGACAAAATTGTTAATGAGTTCATGAAAACTACAATCTCGTGGAGCAAAGGAACCAAGAGTATTATGGATACAATGATTAGGATGCTACTCCATGTGATGATTTTTCAAAGGATAGTTGTTATAGAGGATCACATTGTATGCATCTTCATTCAGAGAGTACTCCAGACACTTTTAGTAAATGGAAAGCGTAGAAATGACAAAAGACAAGAAAGATATAACAAAACCACTTTTGGTGGCAATGATTATTTTAGTTATGTATGTATTGATAAGAGAATGAACAAGAAGTTTCCATAACCAACATTGTAGGCATAATTACATAGAAAAAAGGAGCCAAGAGTTAAATAGAGGTAATGATAGGTTAGTTCCAATATGTTTTTATTTTTGTTTTTTTATGAGAAGCTATTGCAAAAAGGAATCTTCTTGAAAATTCCTTCATCTTGATTCCATTACTAACAATGACAGTGGAACCATCTTGAAATGGTGGGAACCATCTTAGTGATGCAACTCCCTACTTTGGGTTGATTTCTGATCAAACATGATTCCCTTCAACAATTATGAGCTACTAGGGCTTGTAGAAGATAGGTGAAAGGCATTATGAGAAGTCATTTCAACCGAATAAAACACCAGCTATTGACAAATATTCATTAGTGTTGTCACTTCACTCTCCAGTCTCCACGTACCCAGCAAAAGTCTCCATTGTTATGCCAACATCTCCATTGCTATGCCAACAGCAAAAGTCTCCATCTCCACGTACTCAGCAAAAGTCTCTACTAAAACTCTTTCAAATATTTTTTTAATGTGAGAATGAATCACTACGTGAGATTCTTGATCATACAAGGACCCACTAATAGTCTCAGGATCGTCACTCAATTTCAATGGACCACGAGAATTCATAGATGATGACAAGGGATTTGTGGATGATAAATTTTGACACGACATGTTTCACTGATTTTCATCGATAATTTATTCTTGGATGTTATATTTCACTTTAATGAAGAGCAAAAATATCATAAATAGGGGTCACTATTCAAGATGAAATTTTGACAAGAAAGAAAGGTTGATGTTTATTATGTGCATATAGTTAGAAATTAATATCACATCGTAGGATTTTCTATTATTTTATACTTTGAGATTTTGATATCACATTTTAATATTTTTTATATTGGTATTATTATAATAAATACATGTAAATTATTCACTTTTATCATTTAATTAATCTTTAATTCACATGATTTTGATATTTTGTTTTTATCTTATTTAATTTTGGAAATATATAATTCAATTAATTTATTTATTATATATAATTTTATGAAAAACATCACTATTATTATCAATTAAGATAAAAAAAAAACATACTAAAAATGATAAAAAAATACTAAAAATGATGATAATAAAAAGAGGATATGTTTTTTACATCAAAATTATTAATTAAGATTAAAAAAAATTACTTATTGTATTTATTAACAATATACCAAAAAATCATTAATTAATTATTTTTATTGTACTTATTAGTTTCTGAGTAAGGTTTAGAGGGACTATATCTATAGATAATTAATTGATTTCATATTAGTTTGTCCTTTGACTAAAAATATTTGCATAATCTCTATTGTTGGAACTAGAGAACTAAAAGTATTATTTTTTATATAATAAAAAATACCATATATGTCATGCACTGATTAGATAACAAATTGGAGGTCTTATTGTCACCTTCGTTATTCCTAATGTTTTATATGTTAGCATATCCAAAGTTTTTGATCGTCGCTATTTTTATTAAAATGTTTAGATATCCAAAGTTTTGAGGATCCAGAGTCTGTTTTTTATTAGTTGACTTCATATTAGTTTGTCCCTTCACTAAATTTTTTTGCATAGTCTCTATTGTTGGAACTATTGTTGTTATTATTATTATTATTAAGTTCCTAAGCATTTTTACTATTATGTACGTAAATAGGCATGCCACACTGCATTCTTTCTTAAATGTTTACACAACGCAAGGTCCTTGGACGGTCCTAACAACCTTAAATGTTTACCTAACAGGCCTCACAACCTTAAATGTTTACTTAATAGGCGTGTTACAATACATTTTCCTCCGCTTTTTTTTATACAATGTTGTCTGCAGTGAATATGGGCAATATTGTCCTTCAACGACATTACTGGTTCATTGGTTGATGCTTGCTCGTTGGTTCGGTGGATGCTGCTTATTGTTGGTTGATTCAACTTTGCAAAGTTGAGGTCCTGCAGCTGCATTTGGACCTCTTTGTGCTTGTTCATTGGTTTGTTGTTTTCCCGTTGCTCTTGTTTGCTTCAACTTTGCACGGTTGAGGTCCTGCATCCGCAGTTGGACATGTTGTTGAAGTTAGCACGTTTGGGATTCTGCAACCGAGATTGGAACTACACTTTTGGTGTTCCCCATTGACGGGTGGGTTTCAATGCCATGTTTACCTTCCTATTTGTTGTTTGTTGTTTGTTATTTCTAATTTGCAAGTAAAAATTTTCAATACTGGGAATGCATGAGTCAAAATCCTCTTGCAGAACATCTTTGTATGTGAGTACTATGACCAGAGAACCAGGAGTGTGACATTGTCTTGGTCTTGTTCTTGAACGTCAATGTTAGACATAGAACCCACCTCTATCGCAGCCATAGTGAAATATAAAAAAGGAAATTGAATGTTCTCCTCATTTTTTCTATTTCTGAAAACTATATGTTTAGTGCATTTTTTTCCAAGCCATCCCCTTCCAATCACATGTGCCCACTTCCATGTCCTGGACATCAAACTAGGACTTGTTGGAAAATAGAAATGCAAACAAAATATGAGGTACAGCCTGAAAAAAATGCACCAAACATATGGTTTTCAGGAATAGAAAATGTGAGGAGAAAATTAGATTTCCTTTTTTATATGTCATTATGGCTGCAATAGAGGTGGGTTATGTGTCGAACATTGACGTTTAGGAACAACACCAAGACAACATTACAGTCATGTTTCTCTGGTCGTAGTAGTCACATACATATATGTTCTGCAGGAGAATTCTGACTGAGGTATTCCTAGTATTGAAAATTCTTACTTACAAACTGGAAAAAACTAACAATGAATAGGGATGCAACCATGGCAGTGAAACTTACCCGTGAATGGGGAATGACAGAAGCGTTGTTCCAATCGCGGGTGCAAAATCCCAACAGTGCAAACTGCAACTTTCTTAAATGTTTACACAGTGGGAGACCCTTGGACGATCCTCACAACCTTAAATGTTTACCTGACAGGCCTCACAGCCTGAAATGTTTACTTAATAGGCGTATTACAATACATTTTCCTCTGATTTTTTGATACAATATTGTCTATAGTGAATTTGGGCAATATTGTTCTTCACCGACATTACTGGTTGGCCGGTTGATGCTTGTTTGTTTGTTCGTTGGATGCTGCTTATTGTTGTTTGATTCAACTTTACAAAGTTTAGGTTCTGCAGCTGCAGTTGGACCTCTTGGTGCTTGTTCATTGGTTTGTTGTTTGCTGCTTTCTCTTGTTTGCTTCAACTTTGCAAGATTGGGGTCATGCATCCGCAGTTGGACCTGTTGTTACAGTTTGCACGATAGGGATTCTGCATTCACGATTGGGACTGTTCTTCTATCGTTCCCCATTCACCGGTAAGTCTCGGTGACATGGTTTCATTCATGTTCATTGGTTGTTGTTTGCTATTTCTAGTTTGCAAGTAAGAATTTTCAATACTGGGAATGCCTGAGCCAAAATCCTCTTGCAGAACATCTTCGTATGTGACTACTACGACCAGAGAAACATGAGTGTGATGTTGTCTTGGTCTTGTTCTTGAACGTCGTTTTTTGACAGACATCCCACCTCTGTCGCAGGCATAGTGACATATAAAAAAAGGAAATCGAATTTTCTCCTTGTATTTTCTGTTCCTCAAAACCATATGTTTGGTGCATTTTTTCCATGTTGTTTCCTTCCAAAACGTCGTGTTCCCCTTTGAATGTCAATGTTGGACACACGACCCACCTCTGTTGCACCCATAATGAGATATATTATACAGCTTTGGAATTATAATGTTCCGTTTTCCATCAATCCTCAATTTCAATGGACCACGAAAATTCATAGACGATGATAAGGGATTTATGGATGATAAATTTTGACACGACATGTTTCACTGATTTTCATAGATAATTTATTCTTGGATGTTATATTTCACTTTAATGAAGAGCAAAAATATCATAAATAGGGGTCACTATTCAAGATGAAATTTTGACAAGAAAGAAAGGTTGATGTTTATTATGTGCATATAGTTAGAAATTAATATCACATCGTAGGATTTTCTATTATTTTATACTTTGAGATTTTGATATCACATTTTAATATTTCTTATATTGGTATTATTATAATAAATACATGTAAATTATTCACTTTTATCATTTAATTAATCTTTAATTCACATGATTTTGATATTTTGTTTTTATCTTATTTAATTTTGGAAATATATAATTTAATTAATTAATTTATTATATATAATTTTATGAAAAACATCACTATCATTATCAATTAAGATAAAAAAAAAACATACTAAAAATGATAAAGATAAAAAAAAATATTAAAAATGATGATAATAAAAAGAGGATATGTTTTTTACATCAAAATTATTAATTAAGATTTAAAAAAAATACTTATTGTATTTATTAACAATATACCAAAAAATCATTAATTAATTATTTTTATTGTACTTATTAGTTTCTCGGTAAGGCTTAGAGGGACTATATCTATAGATAATTAATTGACTTCATATTAGTTTGTCCTTTGACTAAAAATATTTGCATAATCTCTATTGTTGAAACTAGAGAACTAAAAACATTATTTTTTATATAATAAAAAATACCATATATGTCATGCACTGATTGTATAACAAATTGGAGGTCTTATTGTCACCTTCGTTATTCCTAATGTTTTATATGTTAGCATATCCAAAGTTTTTGATCGTTGCTATTTTTATTAAAATGTTTAGATATCCAAAGTTTTGAGGATCCAGAGTCCGTTTTTTATTAGTTGACTTCATATTAGTTTGTCCCTTCACTGAATTTTTTTGAATAGTCTCTATTGTTGGAACTATTGTTATTATTATTATTAAGTTCCTAAGCATTTTTATTATTATGTACGTAAATAGGTATGCCACACTGCATTCTTTCTTAAATGTTTACACAACGCAAGGCCCTTGGACGGTCCTAACAGCCTTAAATGTTTACCTAACAGGCCTCACAACTTTAAATGTTTACTTAATAGGCGTGTTACAATACATTTTCCTTCGCTTTTTTTTATACAATGTTGTCTGCAGTGAATATGGGTAATATTGTCCTTCAACGACATTACTGGTTCATTGGTTGATGCTTGCTCGTTGGTTCGGTGGATGCTGCTTATTGTTGTTTGATTCAACTTTGCAAAGTTGAGGTCCTGCAGCTGCATTTGGACTTCTTGGTGCTTGTTCATTGGTTTGTTGTTTTCTCGTTGCTCTTGTTTGCTTCAACTTTGAAAGGTTGAGGTCCTGCATCCGCAGTTGGACCTGTTGTTGAAGTTTGCACGCTTGGGATTCTGCAACCGAGATTGGAACTACACTTTTGGCGTTCCCCATTGACGGGTGGGTTTCAATGCCATGTTTACCTTCCTATTTGTTGTTTGTTGTTTGTTATTTCTAGTTTGCAAGTAAAAATTTTCAATACTGGGAATGCATGAGTCAAAATCCTCTTGCAGAACATCTTTGTATGTGAGTACTATGACCAGAGAACCAGGAGTGTGACATTGTCTTGGTATTTTTCTTGAACGTCAATGTTCGACATAGAACCCACCTCTATCGCAACCATAGTGAAATATAAAAAAGGAAATTGAATGTTCTCCTCATTTTTTCTGTTTCTGAAAACTATATGTTTGGTGCATTTTTTTCCAAGCCATTCCCTTCCAATCACATGTGCCCACTTCCATATCCTAGACATCAAACCAGGACTTGTTGGAAAATAGAAATGCAAAAAAAATATGAGGTACAGCCTGAAAAAAATGCCCCAAACATATGGTTTTCAGGAACAGAAAATGTGAGGAGAAAATTAGATTTCTTTTTTTATATGTCATTATGGTTGCAATAGAGGTGGGTTATGTGTCGAACATTGACGTTCAGGAACAACACCAAGACAACATTACAGTCATGTTTCTCTGGTCGTAGTAGTCACATACATATATGTTCTGCAGGAGAATTTTGACTGAGGCATTCCCAGTATTGAAAATTCTTACTTACAAACTAGAAAAAACTAACAATGAATAGGGATGCATTTCTAGAACAAGGAGAGTTTGATGACTTAATGAGATTCTAATACTTCTTGGCAGAGATAAATCTAATAGAAGATGAGTACATCCAAGGCATACAATCTACACTTAAACAACCAACAATTTTCCTTAAATGAAAACTTTTACATATATGGAACAACAGTTTCTCCAAGGACCATCTAGTTATGTGGAATGCAAATACAAACACCCAGTATGTCCTCAATACATATGCCACAACATCATATTGTACCTCGTACATGACAAAGGTTGACAAATCTATGACAAGTGCATTCAGAAGAATACACAAAGTGTTAGAATATAGAAGATGGTGTGCTCGTTTTACCATTGACAATACCTTCGTCACCCAACCATAGGCTGAAGCCTCCCTCCGAGCACCTTAACCTAGAATGATAATTCCTCCGGAAGCAAACCCTAGGCTAGATAGCCAAACAAAGGGTAGCACATCATTCCCTAAGGATAGAGCATCAAAAAAGGCTGATCAGATAGTCCAAACCCTAGCCAAGAGATATTCAACCCAATACTGAAACTAGTTGCTGCTGCAACTGCACCTGCAACCCTCCTCCAAACCTGGGCACAAGACTACAACTGCAGTGTGCACCAACTGGGAAAAGTGCAATTCTGAGATGCTACAAATGAGAACTGGTGCCCTGTATTTATAGTAGTTTTGCCAGTTTTGTTGGGTCCGACTTCTCCTTCTGGATAAGTGTATGTTCAGTATATTATTATAATTTCTGGTCGACTTCTTCTCTTGGAGGCTAATAGCCTAATATAAATTATCTTCTTGAGCTGACAAGGCTTCTAGGGTTATTATTGAACTCATTAGGGTTTCTCTTGCTTCCCGGAGTCTTCTATTCTCGTCAAGTTCACACGTGGGCGTAAATACCTCCCGCAGCTACCATAATATTAACACTCCCTCCTANACAGGTAATGGACTTGAGCACAAAATATACCATTTACCTGGTAGCATCAATATAGTCATCTAGACTATTTCATGACTAGATCATGAGCATCACCATCACCATCAGCTACATCAACTCTCGAAACCATACTTCATCTGAGTAATGCTGGGTAAGTCACTCTCACCATAGAGTGATACAAGAGGAGTAAAAGTTTTGAACTATTTTCCGTCTAGAAAATCTTCGTTCATCATCCATATGAATGATCATTATCTCCAATAAACTGTTGATAGTCTTCAAGACAATTAGAATAAGGATAGAGCACAACTATGTCTATTCATAGTAGTACATAACTACAATCCAGTGGTTCACTACCACATCAAGTAACACACAAGTACTTGATCAGCAACGTATGGTTGCGAACAGTGAAACATATTCACCACAGTAG
>JASDQU010104353.1:43135-56916 GCA_032191745.1 Picea mariana | reverse complement strand
CCTGTACCTTTTGTGGAATTGATAAAAAATGCAGAATTTAAAGAATATCTTTCCAAAATGTTGCAGCCCGAACCTTCATCAAATGCCACTGATTCAGTAAATCTTCAAGTTGAGAAGCCAACCGTCATCTTAGGTCCTTTGATAGAATATAGAGATGATTCATCCCCTCCTTTCTATACATCACTGAACATACATGATAAGGTGTTGCATAATTGTTTGATGGACTCAGGGGCATCTCATAATCTCATGCCCAAAACTGTCATGGATGAACTTGGATTAGAAATCACAAAGACCTACCATGACTTATATTCTTTTGAATCTAGGAAAGCGCAGTGTCTTGGGGTCATGAAGGATCTAGTTGTGACCTTGTTTCAATTGCCCATGAAAAGTGTGGTCATGGATATTGTGGCGGTCGATGTTCCCCCCAAGTTTTGCATGCTCTTGTCAAGATCTTGGATAAAAATACTTGGGGGAACCTTGCAGATGGACCTCACATATGCCACCATTCCTTTGTTTGGGGGATAGCATAGAATACTTTACAGGGAAGCTCAGTTGGCCTACATTATTAGCGTTGAAGCAAACCCCACCAACCATCCTATTTTTTCACTTGATACTGATTTCGGATCCAGTTTATTGCAGCTCACTAATTCTCCTTAACCTCCTCTTGAAATCAGAAAGTAGTCCATTTCTTTTTGTGAAGATTCTCCTCCATTCACTTATGTTTGGAAGATGTTCTTTGATGGAGCCTATTCTAGGGAAGGTGTTGGTGCTGGAGTGGTCTTTTTTTCACCTACTCAAGAGACTATATCTTTGTCCTACAAGTTAGAATTTTAAGCTACCAATAATGTGGCAGAGTATGAAGCTCTTGTTTTGGGTTTGAGGGTTGCAAAAGACATGGGGATTGAGGAGATATCAGTGTTTGGGGATGTTGAATTAATCGTCAATCAGATCAGAAATATTTATCAAGCTAAGCATCCTAGGCTAAGGAATTATAGAAATGAAGTGTGGTACCTGGTTGATAGTTTTTTCTTAGATTTCAACATTTCATTTATTCCAAGAGAAGAGAATACCATGGTTGATTCTTTGGTTGTTTCAGCAAGTAATTTCAGAGTCCCTTTTCCACCTAAGCTCAAGTATGATATAGAAGTGAAATATAGACCCTCTATACCTGACAATGTCAAGCATTGGAAAGTATTTGAGGATGATCTTGATATCAAAATATTCCTTGAGACTGTTGGTGAGTTTTCTGCATTACATATTGACCAAGATAATGATTCCAAAAGTAATCCTCATGCTGATGTTTTCTTAAACAAAATTTCTAATCATCATATTGTCCAGTTGCCTAGAAATCATATTCCAAAGGGACTAGTCCCCCTAGAAAGACTATTTGACAGGAATGATGTGGCAGTGAAGGATAAAGGTTCAACTGAGGATGTTGATGTAACTGAGTGCAATATTGGCACAAAGAAGGATCCAAAGTTTGTCAAGTTGTCAAGAAGCTTGTCAGGGGGACAAAGAGCTGAATATGATGAATTGTTAAAAGAGTTTGCTGATGTGTTTTCCTATACATATGAAGATATCAGAACACACAACACACATATCATTGAGCATAAGATCCCATTGAAGGAAGAGGCCAAACCATTTAGGCAGAAATTGAGACAACTAATCCTTTGTTGCTGCCTATTATGGAAAAAGAGGTAAAAAATCTTTTGGATGCCAAGATTATCATTCCTTTGAGGTATTCAGAATGGGTATCCAACCTGGTCGTAGTTAGAAGAAGAATGGAGAAATCAGACTTTGTGTCGATTTATGGAACCTGAACAGAAGCTCTAAGAAGGATAATTACCCCTTGCCAAAGATGGAGCACATATTACAGAGGGTGATAGGTGCATCTAGGATGTCCATGATTGATGGCTTTTCTGGCTACAATCAGATCTTTGTCTTGCCTGAAGTCAGAGAAAATACAACATTCACTACTTCTTCGGTACATTTATGTATGCTAAGATGCCCTTTGGATTGATGAACATAGGGGAAACCTTCCAAGGAGCTATGGACATTGCCTTCATTGGAGAAAAAGATAGATTTGTAGTCATCTATCTAGATGACATCAAAGTATTTTCCATTTCCGATAAAGAACATTGTTATCATCTGAGAAAGGTCTTCTTGAAATGCAAAATATTAGGTCTCTCTCTAAATCCCAAAAAGTCATTGTTTGCCATGAGGAGGGAAAGTTACTGGGGCACATAGTATCAGCTGAGGGGGTAAGGATTGATCCCAGTAGGGTGGAAACTAGCCAAACCTTGTCACTCCCTAGATCCAAGAAAGAAGTTCAGTCTTTCTTGGGGAAAATTAATTTTCTGAGAAGGTTTGTTTCTAATTTTGCTAAACTGGTAAAGCATATTACAACCATGTTGAGGAAAGGAAATAAAAACAAATGGACTGTTGAATCTTGTAATTCTTTTGATCAAATAAAGAAGGCCTTAACTGAAGCACCTGTGCTCATCAGTCCTGATTACTCCAAGGATTTTCTGATTTTTTCCTTCGCTTCATCTGACACAGTAGCAATTGTTTTATTGCAGAAAAATCCTCAAGGGTTAGAGCATCCCATTTCCTTTTTCAGTAGGGCATTCAGAGATGCAGAGATGAAATATGATATCATTGAAAAATAGGCCTATTCTTTGGTTAAAGACCTCAAGGCTTTCAAGTTCTATGTTCTGCATTCAAAAGTCATTGCATTTGTCCCTTCATCTTCAGTGAAGGAGCTTCTCATTCAGCCTGACATGGACGGAAGGAGGAGAAAATATTTGGGGGTTAAAGGCCAAGGTTTATCTAGGCTGTTGGCTGAATATAATTGCAAATATTTGGGGGTTAATTTCATCAACACTTCCTAGAAAATCAACAAGATGAGTTGTTTGATAAAGATTCTCAAGTCAGCCCTACATTGACAAAATGTGCTTGGTACAAGGACATTATATTTTTTCTGCAAAAGCTCCAACCTCCTAAAGGTATGGGGAAAAACAAGGTGAGAGCATTGAAGATTAAAGATATTAAATACTGTCTTACTGATCAATTCTTTTACTGGAAAGACCCTCTGGGGGTTCTTTTGAGATGTTTAGACCCACAAGAGGCCCAAAAGATTATGTTTGATTTTCATGACAGTTTATGTGGGGGACATCACTTCTGGAGAACTACAGCCTATAAGATTCTTAGGGATGGGTATTTCTAGCCTAGTCTATTCACTAATGTTTGTGCAAAGATTAGGGTTTGTGTTAAGTGTCAAAAATTCTCTGGAAAGCAACAACTCAAGTCTTTGCCATTGAAGCCAGTGGTAGCTTCAGGCCCCTTTCAGCAGTGGGGCCTAGATTTTATTGGGGAAATTCATCCCGCTTCCAATGGTCAACAAAGGTGGATATTGACTTCCACATATTACTTTACCATGTGGATAGAAGCCATCCCCACAAGGAGTGCTTCTCATAAAGTAATCATTGGTTTTCTTGAGGATATTATGGCAAGATTAGGTTGTCCGAGCAGAATTGTCACTGATAATGCTGCATTTTTCAAGGTTGAACCATTGATATAGTTTTGTGAACAGTTTGGAATTGCATTGATTCACTCTACTCCTTACTACCCCCAAGGGAATGGATCGATAGAGTCCTCTAACAAAATCCTTATAAAGATCATTAAAATACTATTAGAGGACAACAAGAAAGCATGGGATTTAAAGCTCAAATTTTTTCTATGGGCTGATAGAGTGACAACAAAAAGCTCTCTTGGTGTCTCTCCTTTTTAGCTTGTGTATGGAGTTGAGGCCATTTTTCCTTCTCATCTTGCCTTGCCTATGGAAAAAATCTTCCAAGACTACCAAGAGGAACCTGATGATATGATCAGAAGAATACAACAACTGGTAGAAGTGCAGCAGACTAGAGAACAGTTACTGGACAAAGAACATGACCATCAACAAAAGAACAAGCAGGATTTTGATAGGAAGGTAAGTAGAGAAGATTTACAGCTAGGAGATCTAGTACTCAAATGGGATGCACCCAAACAAGAAAAAGGCAAGCATGGTAAATTTGAAGCCCTGTGGATTGGACCCTTCAAAGTTTCTGAGGTGTTTTCAAATAATACTTACAAAGTGAAGAATTTGGAGGATGCTGAAGTTTTTGGTGGCCCTGTAAATGGGCATTTTCTGAAAAGGTTATTTGCTTAAGCCATGAGTGGATTTTTCATGCCATTGTAAATATCATTCTTCTTTTTGTTTTAATAGCTGACCCCATAGCCCTAAGATCAGGCACTGAAGCTACTGAAGTTCTTAGAGCCTCACAAGGAGGTCTCTATCCCCCATGGAGCCTAATGTTAGCACATATTTTTTATAGAAGTGTGTTTTTCCCTTAGGAAATAACCCCTTGGCGAAACAATGCAAGAAAGGGGTCTTGGCACGACCCACTTTATGTTTTTATCCTAAGTCTATGGGTGACTTGACCATTTGGCATGTTGTGCTAAGGAGTGCACAGATCTCAATGATTGAGCAATGCGCACTCAGATCTACGATCCACATCCGATATCTAACCCCTCCCAACCTTTTTCCTTTAATGAGGGTGGGGGGGGAGGGGAGGGGGAGGGGGTCCGAGTTGGTGGTTTTCTGATGCAGGTGCCCCATAGACGTGTCGCCTCCACAACAACTCAGACCCACCCCCCCGTGCTTTACCGCTTACCACCCACCCCCCCCTCCGAGCTAACCACCTTACCACCTCCCAATACTACCCCCGCTCCTACCGACACCTATCCTCCGCTCGCCCGACCGCATGCATGTCCCTGTTCGTTGTCATTTCACCCCCATCTCATCTCCCAACATGTGTCTTCCACTCCCACTCCATCTCCCCTCCACCATTATCGTCGTTTACCCCTGACCTATCACTCCCCTCTGCCTCCACGTCCTCTCCCTTTGCCAGATCACCCTCGTGCCTTTACACCTCATCTCTCGTATACTAGCGCCCACACATTCCCAGTCACCACTCCACCGCCACATCCTTCCACATGGTCTTCATTCACTCATTTTTCCATGTGAGTTTGCGCCATCGCCTTCCTCCATGTCCACCTGCTAGTTCTCTCTGCAAAGGCCCAACAAAAGCACATGTGGCAGATATTCAGAGTGTGACCAACAAATTTTCCAGGTGTAGAGTTGACTCATGCCCATCCTAATCCCAATGAAGGTAGTTAATGAAAGTGAGGGAGGTGGTTGAAACCTCGTCTCACCGCATAAATGGAAAGCCAGAAAGGATTGACAAACCTGACCTCGCGTCTGAGAGAGAGCTGCATATGTAGTCTAACAAAAAAGGTTCAGACGTAAGAGCTCGCGTCTGATAGGAGACTGCATGCACAATCTCCAGTGAAGACGCGGAAGTCAAGCCTTGAATGCATGACTCGATCGCTCCTCCAGTGGTTGTAGTCATTCTAGGTATAAGTATGTATTTTTGATATTTTTTTAAGGTCAGATGGTTGAGAAAGGCTCCCGCATTGTAAAATTTTGATGAAGCATATTGGTTCTCTGGTTATGTAACTTGATTTGAACTTCTTGTTTAATCTCAGTCAGCTTTCTTCTTCATCGTATTTGCCTCTAATACCGAAGCATCCATGATTGAAGGATTCACATGGATTGTTATAGCTGTATTATGATGGATGTTTGATTACAATGTTGTTATGATGTTCTTCAGTTTCCTGAAGCTTTGAATTCAAGAGGATCTTGTGTTTGAAGTTTTTCCTTCTTAGGTTGTTGGAAGACCTGATGTCCATAGTAGGCCTCTACACTCTCCTCACCAATTCTTCCTCCTATTCACCTTTACTACAACTTACTGACTTAAGTTGATCAAGACCTCAATTGCTTATGCATGCTAGTCCAGTTTTCTGAGTTAAAACGATATTATCCCGAGTCTTACCCATTTGACCTCATTAAATTTATTTATTGTGACATATAACCTGATGGGTACTGGGCTTACCTTCTATGCAATCGGAAGGTGACTTCTAGTGCTAACACTCCCATTTTCAGATTCAAGGTAAAAGAATTATGATATTATCATGGACATGCAGATATATTTTAGTTTAGATGACTTTGAATTGATATGGATTTGTGATAATGCTTATAGAAATATTAGATTAGCATTTTTGTATGGTCCTAATAGTGAGTTGGTGTGTTTTTTTTGTATATGATGATGTATGGAGAATATAACACTAAGGAGAAAGTCATTAGATTATCATCATCTTGTTTCAATCTACTATGTTTGTAGGAAATTATCTTATGAATATGTATGTAAAATGAGGGTATTTGGAGGATGCAACCAAGTGTTTGATAAAATGGTTGACCATATGTAATATACTTGAATTTTTTAATTGTTGGGTATCCACAAAATGTGTTTGTTGGAGAGACCTTGAAATTGTTTAATAAAATGCATGAATGGAATGCTATCTCTTGGAATGTTTAGATTGCGTGGTTTTCACATAATAGTCTATTGGATGAGGTAGAAGAGGCATTGGATATGTTTTTGAAAATTCCCAAGAAAGAATGTTATTTCATGGACATCAATGCTTGCGACTTATGCCAGACATGGATATGGTAAGGAGAGCTTGAAATCATTTTATGAAATGTGTGAATTTGGTGTCTAGCTCATTCAATTCACTTTTGTCAGTGAACTAAAACAATTACTTGCCAAACACAGGTAACTGTGTTAGCATTGAATCTTTGGAATAGTGATGATGTAAAATGTTGATTTTCAACACTCTTTTCAAAAACCTATAAACAAACAATGAAATTAATTATACCTTATCAATTACAAAATGCTCAACCATATCTCACATTTTACTCAACTTTCACAAGGAAACATGCTTATAAAAACTTGAAGTAACCCAACAAAGACTACATAATTTATATTTACATTTACAACTTTGATGCCCTGCTTGTATTTACGAAGAACTCCATCACAAACTAAAGTTTTTCACCTATAACCCATGTGGTGAGAGAAGTATAGATTTCCTAACTTTATTTTACATGACTCTCCTTGGATAATATTCTTGGAGGAGGAAATGAGCTAGTTCAATGTTCTATTGCATTCATTCTAGTTTGCACTTGCCACATTGTGAAGGTTTTCAAAATTGCAAGTGAGAGGACTCCATGCACTACTCTATAGAGCTGAAAATATAATAGTAATTGATTAAATAGGAAGCTTTAATTTTATAGTTATTACAACTCCAAACCTCTCAACTAGAAATCAGCTTCTAATGAGATCATTAGTGAAGCTAGAGACACACCAAAATTACATAGAAATTGTAAGAAAGGGCCCCAAATAACAATTTGTGTATTTAACATAATGTAAAAAATTGAAATATCAACCTCTATGTTAGACCTCATGAGCATCGATGGTAAGAATTCCCATAATGCAAAATCGATATATTTCATAGAATTCAAAATCCCACAAACTTTAATTGTTGTAATGTGATCTTAGTATGCCACTTGAAACTCTTGTACTTGTATTTAGATTGATTTACTTTTTTTAGATTTCTTTGTAGCCTAAAGTTATATTAACACAGTTCTATCACTTTTTCAATATAATAATTTGTGTTATTAGTGCATTCAAATTTATTTCATTCGTAAATTCAGTTGTTGATCATTTTGGACCTTTAATTGTTAAATATTGATATTTGGATGTTTTAATTAGTCTCCTGTAACATCCCCGACCACCGACAGGCCGGGCAATGCTAACACGTGGAAATACATACATACATAGATATATCTAACATGCATTTTAATCAAAATAAAACAAATAACACAACGTTACTACTACCATACATATTCAAATGTAATAGACAATAATTCATACACGCAACATAATACATAATAACATCCAAGCATCACAGACATGCATAACATAAAGATTTAGCACATTAATAATACTTATCTTTTCAACTGGAGTAACACCACCAACTACGTCTAGACCTTCCATGAACCTCCCAGCCTTAGACCACATTTCTCATCATGCTCAACAGTGGGTCACCCCCGAGATGGGACCAAGCTCCACCCAGGGCAAGGGAATCCTAGACTAAGCTGAGGTTATAGGGAAATGACACAGTGCAACTGGAAGGATTCTCCTCAGGAGACTTCTTACGTCCACTACTCACGGACTCTCATTCCCCACATGTCTATTCCACCCAGGAGTATACACCTTCACTGTCACCCAGTCCATCGGTTGCTTCACCTCCCTCTCAGGGTCTCGGCAACAGGCCGGATCAGGAATTCTCAGAGCTTAGTAGCTGGTGATGGACTCTCTCTGGGAGAAAACCACTTCCCAGCAAACTCTCTCACCTAGAGAGAGCTACTCACAGGTATGACAACCTGCCTCTTCATCCACTTTCGACTCAATTCCAACACAATGAGGACAACAACAAGGCTCAGTAGGGAACATACGACGACAACAAGCCACACTTAGTCCAGGAGCTACATGGCCACAACAACCATATGGAAAATGGGTATGGACACCCAAAATGGTAACAGTCAGACATTAAGACTCGGCACGCTTAGGAAACTACCCAGGTGTGTCGGGTTCCCACAGAAGACACAGGACGACCCATGGATTATGGGTTTCAGAGATGCGTGAGGGTATGCCGAGGTCAATGATGGAGATTTTCAGTTCAAACGGAGGATGACAGAATACAAGAGCGAACCCCCAACATGACCAACTTCTGCATATTTAACTGCATGTGCCCAGGGCGACACTTGTCTTCCTAGAGCTGCATGCATTTCCTTTTGCACACGTTGCCTCTCCCAGGACTTAGGATAAAAACCTGTCTTTTACATAGCTTTGAAATAATAATAAATTATTATTCTCAAGGACTTAAGCCCCTAAGATTAGCCCCTCTTTCCAACCTTTCAACCCCTTTTCCCTTACCCACCTTATGGAATCTTAGTCCCCCATCACTCTTTGTTCGTGGTCGGTCTGCATGTAGCGATGTTTATATTTTTAATAATGATCTGCATATTTACACATACAAAGTCAGGCTCATTGGCCTTTACATCTGGCTCACCAGCCTAATAAACACATAAGTCTCTCAGGTTATAACCATCAGCTCACCAGGCTATAAATAAAATTACAATTTAGCAGGGGCTCAACCTTGGGGTATTACAATCCCCTCCCCTTATTTTTTCACTACCCCCAGTGCAACTCTTTACACAACATCAACAATATTTCCAAAATATCCAAAAAGATGCGGGTTCCATGGCCGCATAGTATCTTCATGCTCCCATGTTGCATCGTCAATATTGTACTAGGTCCACTGGACCTTTACAATCCCTATGGCCCGATTCCAGAGTTGTTTGCTCATCCTAACCAATATGCTCACAGGATGCACTTGTAAGACACCTTCTTGCTCCACCTGAATCACATTCCAATCAATTACATGATTAACATCAGGTATATATTTCTTAAGTAATGAAATATGAAACACATTATGTATAGTCATGGATGCAAGCAATGCAAGCATATATGCAACTGGTTGAATCCTTTCTATGATTTCAAATGGTCCACAAAATCTGGCTACCAACTTTGAATAGTTTCCCAACCTCAGGGAACTTCTGTTGGATTTCACTTTCAGAAAAACATGTTCTCCCACTTTAAACTCTTTGTGGGTTCTGTTCTTATCAACATAACTTTTCTACCTGTCTTGGGCAGCTTTCAAATTTTGCTTAATCTTCAGCATTTTCTCTTCCATTTCCTTGAGCAACTCTGGCCCAGCTATTACTCTATCAACTGGGTTATCCCAGCTTACTGGAGTATTTCACTTTCTTCCATAAAGTGCTTCAAATGGGCTCATCTTCAATGATGCTTGATACCCATTGGTGTAGGCAAATTCTACCAAGTGTAGGTAGTCTTCCCATTTAGATGGTTTGTCCATCATATACATCCTTAGCATGTATTCTATCACTTTGTTCACCCTCTCTGTCTGCCCATCAGACTCAAGATGATAACCAGTGTTGAAGTTTAGATTCATTCTGAACCCCTTGAATAACCCTTTCCAGAACTTTGAGGTAAATTTTGGGTCCCTGTCAGACACAATTGTCTTGGGGATTCCATGCAATTGTGTTATTTCCCTCATAAAAATATCAACAACGTTAGCTGACTTGTGAGTAGTCTTTAGTGCAATAAAACAGGCAGCTTTCGTAAGCTTGTCCACCACCACCATGATTGAATCATGTTGTTTGCCTGTTCTAGGAAATCCTTTGATGAAATCCATTGTCACTACCTCCCACTTCCACTCAGGAATGGGTAAAGGCTGTAGCAACCATGTTGGGTGTCTATGCTCAGCTTTAACCTTCTGGCATTCCATACATCTGGCGATGTATTCTCCAATTTCCTTCTTCATTCTTGGCCAAAAGTAATGGCTCTTGACTGCTGCCACAGTTTTATGATATCCAGGGTGCCCAACATAAGGCACATTATGCATTTATTTCAAAATCATAAGTTTCAATTTCTGGATGTTAGGTACATAAATTATGTTCTTATACATAAGTGTTACGTTAGTTTCCAATTTATAATTTTCCACTTTCTGTAGCATCTTACCATGCTGTAGCTTTTCTACCAAATCCTTGTACTACAAATCTGCATTTGCAACTTCCGAAATTCTGCTTTTAATATCAGTTTGGTACATACTAATGGTTGTAGCATGCAATTCGTGCACTCTCTTGTTGAGTGCATCAGCCACTTTGTTCTCTTTTCCTCTTATATGCTTGATATCAAAGTCATATTCACAAAGAAACTCCAACCACCTACTCTGCCTAGCATTCAAGGTAGGCTGATCAAACAAATACTTAAGACCGTTGTGGTCTGTTCTCAGTTCGAACATCTTTCCCATGAGGTAATGCTTCCATTTCTTCAGAGTGTGAACGATAGCTACCAACTCCAAATCATGAGTGGCATAGTTCTTTTCGTGCTCTTTCAGCTTCATGAACTCATAACATAACACAAATCCATTATGGCCAAGGACTCCTCCTAGTCCTTCTTTTCATGCATATATACACACTATGAAATCCTCATTTAGATCTGCAATCCTTAGGATTGGAGCACTGGTTAACAACTGCTTCAATCTCTAGAAGATTTTCTCACAATCTTCCGTCCATTGAAATTTCTTCTAATTCCTTTGCAAGGAAGTGATGGGGTGAGCTATCCTTGAGAACCCCGCAATGAACCTTATGTAATAGCCAGCTAGACCCATAAAGGATCTGTCTTCTGTCACATTCTTAGGCATTGACCATTCTTTGATGACTTCTATCTTTTCAGGATCCACAACTATCCCATCCTTTGAAATGATATGCCCCAAGTAGTGGATCTGCTTTTGATAAAATGAGCACTTGCTTAATTTAGCATACAGCTGGTGCTCTCTTAACACTCGCAACACCATCATCAGATGTTGTTCATGCTCTTCCTCTGACTTGGAATACACCAGGATGTCATCCAAAAAGACTATGACAAACTTGTCCATATAGTCCCTGAATACACCATTCATCAGGCACATAAAAACAATGGGTGCATTTGACAACCCAAATGGTACCACTGTGAATTCATAGTGACCATACCTTGTTCTTAAGGCGGTCTTACTGATGTATTCATCCTTAATTTTTACCTGGTGGTATCCTGATCTAAGATATATTTTCAAAAATATCTTAGCATCCTTCAACTGGTCAAAGAGATCATCGATCCACGACAGAGGATACTTGTTCCTAACAGTCACTTTGTTTAATTGTTTGAAATTGATCTACAATCTCAACGTCCCATCCTTGTTTTTCACGAATAGGACCGGGGCACCCTAAGGTGACACACTTGGGCGTATATAGCCCTTCTTCAACAACTCTTCAAGATGCAATTGCAGTTCTTTCAACTCTGGCATACTCATTCTGTAAGGATATTTCGACATTGGAGCTGCTCCAGGCATCAAGTTTACATAGAAGTTAATATATCTTTTTGGGGGCAATCCTGGTACCTCCTGGAATACATCCTCAAACTCCTTTAGTACCGCATGGTCTTCGATCTTTGACACCTTATCCTCAGGTGCTTCCTCCAAGTGGACTACAAATAATTGATAGCCTTTCCTATAGCACTTCTTCAGCTGCATTATTGAGATTTCTTTGACAGTGACTGCCCTGGGAATTCCCTGCACTTTCCTTGGGTATCCTTTCTCATCCAGGCAAGTGAATGCCTTGTTACAACAATCTATGATGGTGTGGTGCTGGTCCAACCAGTCCATACCAATTAGGCAATCATAAGAACCTAAAGGCAAGATATTAAGGTCTTCCTTAGTACTTAGTCCATTCATGTCCACTGGACATGATTTAACTGACTCAACAACTTTCCTCTTAGCTCTTGTAGCCAGCTGCACCAGCCAAGATTTCTCGTGCTTGCTTCTTGGTAAATGCAACCTTTCCACCATTCTAGGATCTACATAACTATGACTAGCTCCTGAGTCTATTAAAATAGTAAGGGCATGGTTATTGATCATACCTTCAACTTCAATCATGTGCGATTGATATTCTTCTTGTTTGTTGTTCAGGGCTGCGTAGATCCTGGGTACTCTACTTCCCATGTCCTCCACTGTTTCAACTTGCTGAACATTATGAACAGCTCTCACTTTGCCATTTTTGTGGGGACAATCTCTGTACTTGTGGTTTCCCTGACACCCCCAACACTGAATGGGCGTCTGCCTTGGCCTTTGTTCCCCTACGTCAGTTGTTCTCGGCTCTCTAAACAATGTCTGTCCTTGAGGACTATTTCTAAAAAAGGGAGGTTTGTTTCCCTTCTGCATCTGCTCCTTCTTGAACTTCTTCTGGTCATCCCAAGCCTTCCAAAAAGTGGGATTTCCTCTTTGCTTCTCACATAAGAATTTCTCTCTTCTTATCGTTTCTTCCATAGTTTTTGGGTCACCATACTGAATCTTGTCCCCAATGGAAGGTGGTAGTCCACTCAGATACCTTTGGATTTTGACAGTCTCATTCTTGATGAACGGAACATACTTCAGTAATTCCAAAAACCTTCGCTCATATTCATCAATGGTCATGCTACCGAGATTGAGTTCAAAGAACTCTTTCATTTTTTTGTCATAATATCTTTTAGTCAAGTATTTCTTGTTGAAACATTTCTTGAATTCTTTCCAAGTGATATCCTTATCTCTAATGTGTTGCACCTGCACAAGTTGATCCCACCACGTGGATGCTTTTCCTTTCAGTTGATACATCATAATTCTTCCTTCGGCATGAGAGGAATAATTCTGCAGTTGGAAATATTTCATCATGCCAAGCAACCATGTCTCAGCATATTCCTCCTTCTTTTGCTCTCCATCAAACGTAGGAGGCTTAATCTTGTTCATTTCTCCCTTCAGTTCATCCACTCCAGATCTCCTATGTTCTCTGGTAGGATATGGGCTTGAACTATTGTGTGCCTCCTTATTGGAATGCTTCGGGGAGTGGCGATGATGCCTGCTAACGTTTCTTGATCTTATTTTCTTCTCAGGGGTCTTGCGACTCCCTGTTTTGCTTGAATCACTCTCCTTATCCAACTTTTTTTCTATTCTCTCCAAACTCTTCATCAACTTTAAGTTGAATTCACCCTATTGTTCCTTAGGTTTCATGAGCTTCCTGTTATCTACTCGGTGAGCCTGGGCATCTTTCTGCAATCGTTCAATTATTTTCATCATGTGCCCTTCCTTATCTATCTCTTCTCCATGCCCATTGGAGTTCGATCCTTCAACTC
>JASDQU010104353.1:31954-42895 GCA_032191745.1 Picea mariana | reverse complement strand
GTTGCAGCCTCCTAATGGTATGGATAAGAACAAGCTAAGAGATTTGAAGCTTAAATCTATTAAATATTGTCTTATTGATCAAGTTGTGTATTGGAAATACCCCCTAAGAATGATTTTGATATGTTTAGACCCATCAGGGATGGATATTTCTGGCCTAGTCTATTCACCGCATCCTCTCCCCTTGCCACATCACCCTCGTGCCTTTACATCTCATCCCCCTAAGTACTTGCGCTCATGCAATCCTGGTCACTGCTCTCCTGTCACATCCTTCCACATGGTCATTGCTCATTCATTGTGGCTTGTGAGTTTGCACCAAGAACCTCTCCCACTCACCATCATCCTCCTCCACGTCTGCCTACGAGTTCACTCTGAAAAGGTCTAGCAAACGTGGGTGGAAAATATTAGAGTGAGGCCAACACATTTTCAAGGTGCCAAGTTGACTCTGCTTGTCCTGATCCTGATGAAGGTAGTTAATGAAAGGGATGAAGGTGGTTGAGACATTGTTTCTTCCCATAAATGGAAATCCATAAAGGACTAGTAGATCTGAGCTTGCATCCAACAAAGAACTACATGCGCAGTCTGACAGAGAAGGTCCAAATGAAGGAGTTTGTGTCTGACAGAAGATTGCATGCATAGTCTGCAAAGAAGACGCATAATTCAAGCCTTGAATGCATGAATCGATCTCTCCTCTAGTGGTTGCAGTCAGTCTAAGTATAAGTATGTATTTTTGATATTTTGCAAAGTTCGATGGTTGAGCAAGGCTCCCACATTGTAATGTTTTGATGAATCACACTAGTTCTCTGGTTATGTGCARGATTTGAGACTTCTTGTTTA
The DNA here is from genome assembly GCA_032191745.1 of Picea mariana. NCBI lineage: Eukaryota > Viridiplantae > Streptophyta > Pinopsida > Pinales > Pinaceae > Picea > Picea mariana. The sequence continues at coordinate 42,061 of JASDQU010104353.1, read as the reverse complement.
ATATAAGTCATCTTTCTTATTCATCTTATTTGCATCTAATACTAAAGTGTCCATGATTGAAGGATTCACATGGATTGTTATAGCTGTATTATGATGGATGTTTGATTACAATGTTGTTATGGTGTTCTTCAGTTTCCTAAAACTTTGAATCTAAGAGGATCTTGTGTTTGAAGTTTTTCCTCCTTAGGCTGCTTGAAGACCTTATGTCCATAGAATACCTCTRCACTTTCCTCACCAAAGTCTTCCTTCTACTCACCTTTACTACAACTTACTGACTTAATTTGATCAAGACCTCAATTGTATGTGCGTGCTAGTCYAGTTTTCWGAGTTAAAATGATATTGTCTTGAGTCTTATCCATTTGAACTCTTTAAACTCAATTCATAGTGGAATTTAACCTGATGGGTACTAGGCTTACCTCATCTTATTTGCGTCTAATACTAAATTTTCCATGATTGAAGGATTCACATAGATTGTTATAGCTGTATTATGATGGATGTTTGATTACAATGTTGTTATGGTGTTCTTCAGTTTCCTAAAACTTTGAATCTAAGAGGATCTTGTGTTTGAAGTTTTTCCTCCTTAGGCTGCTTGAAGACCTTATGTCCATAGAATACCTCTACACTTTCCTCACCAAAGTCTTCCTTCTACTCACCTTTACTACAACTTACTGACTTAATTTGATCAAGACCTCAATTGTATGTGCGTGCTAGTCTAGTTTTCAGAGTTAAAATGATATTGTCTTGAGTCTTATCCATTTGAACTCTTTAAACTCAATTCATAGTGGAATTTAACCTGATGGGTACTAGGCTTACCTTAAATTCAATCTAAAGGTGACTTCTAGTGCTAACAAAACACAATAGCCAATTTGCAGCTCGAGAGTAGGAATTCTAGAGGCCCAAATTAGTTCGTTCTGGGCAGAAGTCTTTCACTATAAGGAAATGGTCTATTGATGCTCCCAGAGATATATTTCATGCCAGATAGATATTCAATTGTGGGACCACTCTCATGTTCTAAGGGAATACAATTAACATCTCAGGGGATGAGGACCAAAACTCCCACTGGTGCAAGGCATATTCCTACTAATCATCTCCTTCCACCCAGAATGGACTAATTTGGGCCTATTGAATTGCTCGTGCAACATGTGTCCCTGAAGTATTTTCCTGTAAGGAGGGGGTCTCTTGGTCCCCTCCCACCCAGAACAAATTAATTTGACCTCTCAAATTGCTCATGCAGGATGTGTCCCTGAAGTCTTCGACTATGAGGAGATGGTCTCTTGGTGTGTCCTCACTTTCAGTTTTGGGCTCTTCTGCTTGCCCTACAATGTTGTTTGTCTTCTTCCTCACAAGAAGCTTGTGATAAATATCAATTTTACCGTGAGGATGGGTTCTTATGTCCTCCTGCGTTTGAAAAAATATGGGTTCCTTTCTTGCTGGGATGGGTCATTGGAGCAATGCTGCGGGATGTCGTGCTCTTGGTAGTCATGGTTGTAGATTAGAAACTCTTATCGCTGGGGCCTTTTCCCTCTTATTTGTACAATTTAGCGATGCACAGGCGGTCTCTAAATTTCACTTCCATTGGTTTGTGACCTAAAAACAACACTCTAGCTTCTGCGATATACAAATTCACTTCCATACTCCCACATCATATCCTCTTCTGTGTTACACATTTTTCACTCAAAAGTTTCGATACATACAATTTGACTGTCAGGGCCTCACGTCTCCTCGAGAACCCTTGTCATCATATTTTGAATATTTTCTAACCGCTTTCCACACTTGGCCATTTCTTAGAATTTATTTCGTGGATCGTTGGGTTGGTGGGTTCAGGAAATTTCCAATTCCTAGTCGTTGTTTCTTGTGCCCGCCACCTTCAGACTTATTTCCAAGTATAAGCAATAAGTATACAACTTCTCCAGAAACATGCAGAAAATATCTTTCCAGGAAATCGGATATCTATTACATATTTTAATATATTATCCCTTCTTTTCCCTCTTCTATACTTAACCAAATTCCTGTTTGTTTTTCCCCTCTACTTTCTCTTTCTAGTTACTTAGTTGATTTTTCAAAATTGTCTAACCGCGTGGGTTGGCAGGCTAACGGGTTCACATTTTCACTTGTAATTTTATATCGTGACTCCGACCAACCACTTCCCCATTCCATACCTAGCCACTTTTTCGATCGTGGATTATTGGGAAGGAGAGATTTAACTTGCACTTCCATTGTTCTGTGACATTCAAACAGGACCCACACATCTGTGATATAAAAATTTATTTCCGAACTCCCACATCATACCGTATTCCGTGTTACACAGTTTGGACTCAAAATTTTTTTGACCTGCAATTTGACCTTCAAGTCCTCATGTCTCATGGGGAACTATTGTCACCCCATTTTGAAGCCCGTGCGTCCTCTTCCCATACTTGGCCATTTCTTGGAATCTCTTTCATGGATCGTCGGGTTGGAGGGTTCACGAAATATCCAATTCCTATTCGTTGTTTCCTGTGCCCGCCACCTTTGCACTTCTTTACAAGTATGCAATAACTGATGTTTAATTCTAACAACTCACCATGCCTCTAGGAGATATTCATACTAACTTTCCCTACACAACTTGTCCAGAAACATGCATAAAATATCCTACCAGGTAATGGGATATCTATTACAAATATCAATATATTAGCGAAAATGAGTCCCACCGACCGTTTCCCTATTCCATACTTACTAACTTTTTCACTTGTGGGTTCCTGAACAGACGGGCTGCACTTCCATTGTTCCTTGACCTGCAAACAACACCCTGACTTCTGCGATATACAAATTGACTTCCGGACTCCCACATCATCCCCTCTTTTGTGTTACACATTTTGCACTCAAAAGTTACGATACACACAATTTGACCGTCGGGGCCTCACGTCTCCTCGAGAATCCTTTTCACCCTATTTTGAAGCCCATTCGACCTCTTTCCACACTTGTCCATTTCTTGGAATCTCTTTCGTGGATCATCGCATTGGCGGGTTCAAGAAATTTCCAATTCCTAGTCACTGTTTCCTGTGCCCACCACCTTCACATTTATTTCCAAGTATATGCAATAAGTATATAGCTTCTCCAGAAATATGAAGAAAATATCTTGCCAGTAAGTGGGATATCTATTACATATTTGAATTTATTAGCCCTTCTTTCCCCTCTTCTATACTTAACCAAATTCTCGTTTCTTTTTCCCCTCTACTTTCTCTTTCTGGTTACTTAGTCATTTTTTCTAAAATGTATAACTTCGTGGGTTGGTGGACTCACGGGTTCACATTTGCACTCATTCTTTTATATCACGACTTCGACCAACTGCTTCCCCATTCCATACCTAGCCACTTTTTTGATTGCAGATTCCCAAGCAGGCCAGCTCTATATTGCACTTCCATTGTTCTGTTACCTGCAAACAACAACCTGATTTCTGCGATATACAAAATTACTGTCAGAATCCCACATCATACCCTCTTCCGTATTACACAGTTTTCACTCAAAAGTTCAGAGACCTACAATTTGACTGCCAGGTCCTCACGTCTCCTAGGGAACTATTGTCACCCCATTTTGAAGCTCATCCATCTGCTTTCCATACTTGGTCATTTCTTCGATTCTCTTTCACGGATCGTCGGGTTGGAGGGTTCATGAAATATCCAATTCCTAATCATTGTTTCTTGTGCCCTCCAACTTCTCACTTCTTTCCAATTATGAAATAACTGAGGTTTAATGATAAGATCTCACCATGCCTCAAGGAGGCAGTCATACTAACTGTCCCTACACAACTTGTCCAAAAACATGCAAAAAATATCCTGCAAGGTAATGGGATATCTATTACAAATATTAATATATTAGTAAAAATGAATCCCACCAACCATATCCTTATTCCATACTTACCGAATTTTTCTCTTGCAAGTTCCCGGACAAGTGGGCTCAAGATTTCCCTTGCATTGTTCCACGACCTGTAAACAACACCCAAAATTCTGCGATATACATGTAGAAAATATCTTGCTAGGTAATGGGATATCTATTACAAATTTCAATATATCAGTGACAAGGAGTCTGACCGACTGTTTCCATTTTCCATACTTAGCCACTTTTTCTATTGCGGGTTCCTGGACAAACGAGCTCAAGATTTCCCTTCCATTGTTTCACGACCTGCAAACTGCACCCAAAATTCTGCAAATATACAAAACAACCATTGGACTGCCCCATCATGCCCTCTTCCATTTTACTCCTTTTGCAATAAAAATTTCTTAGAAATACAATTTGACCGCCAAGCCCTCACCTCTCATAAGAATCCCTTGTAACCTTATTTTGAAACCCGTCTGACCGCTTTTCATACTTGGCCATTCCTTACTTTCTCTTCCTTGTCCCCGTCACATTCACACTTGTTTAGAATAAAAAATTGTTTATAAAAACATTATATATATATATATATATATTATAAAGACATACAACTTGACCGTTGGGCACTCACCTCGGGTTGGCTCGTCAGAATGGAATGTCGTTCATGCATCATCGGGTTGGCCCATTCATGAAACCTCCAATCTTTAATTCTGAAAATGAGTTTGACCAACCGCTTTCCTATTCCGTACTTAGCCACATTCCCAGAATTCCGCAAATATACAAACCATGCGCTGGACTACCCCATCATGCCCTCTTCTTCTTTATGCATTTTGCAGTCAAACTTTTTGAGACATACAATTTGACTGTCGGACACTCACATCTCCTGAGTATCCCTTGGAACCCTATTTTGAAACTCGTTTGATTGCTTTTCATACTTGGACATTCCTTACTTGCTCTTCCCTGTCCCTTTCACCTTTGCACTTGTTTATAATAAAAAAGTGTTGATAAAAACACACACACACGCATATATATATTACAAAGACATATAATTGACCATAGGGCACTCACCTCTCCTCGATATCCCTTGCAACCCTACTTTCAAGCCCGTCCAATCACTTTTCATATATATATATATATATATATATATATATATATAAGAGTCTTATTTATAATAATAAAAAATTGTTTATAAAAATATTACTATATATATATAAGCTCTTATTTCTAAATATGTAATTAGTAAGCTTTAATTCGAACAACTCATCATGCAGAAACTGTAAAAATTGTCATTGATGAGTGAAAGGCTCGAGGATATCTCCCATTAATACACATTAAACCAAGATTTGTGGAGGGCTATATTATCTCTTCTGAGTGTTGGAATTTTATTTGCACGTCGTTGGGTTGGCGCATTCACGAAACCTTCAATCCTTAATTGGCCTTCATTGTACCCTCCACCTTTGCACTTCTAAGTATGTAATAAGTAATATTTACTACTAACACCTCATCATGCAACACCCATCGATATTTTCATTAATGAGCAAAAGGCTCGAGGAGATTTCCCATTCACACGCATTGTACCAACACTTGCAGAGGGTTATATTATCCCCTCCAACTGTTCATTTCAAGCATCGTCTGGAGAAAACATACATTCTCATAAACTTATGGCACCATCTCAACAACAGTTATGTGGAGATACATTGAACATCTTCGGGCGTGAGGATCAGAACTTCCAGTGGTCCAAGGAATATTCTTACTACTCATCCCCTTCTGCCCAGAGAAAAATAATTTGTACATCTGGAATTTCTCGTGCAGTATGTGTCCCTGGAGTTTTTTATTGTAAGGAGTTGGTCTCTTGGTGCACCAATAAATATATTTCAAGCCAAATAATTATTCCACTACGAGACCACTCTCATGTTTCTTTGTCACCTCAGGTCTTCCGCCAGATGTTAAGATTGTCGGAGCCAACATTGACGTTTAGGGGAGAAGGCTCCAAGCAGTTCCTAATAAAGAATAATAATGGGTTGGAACTCTTGCCCGAGTTTTTAGAAGACCTGATGGACGTTCCTGAAGATATCACAAGCTTGTAGGTTAGTTCATTTAGAAATCCATTCCAGTAAATTGCCTAGTTTTTTACAAGAATAACGAGACGGGAATCCACAACAACTATATCCTACATGGTTCTTTATATTTTCTATTTCACAGTCAAGGAACAAACTATTTTTTATTGGGGGAATCTAATTTCCCTTGAAATTTGTTCTCAATTTTCAAGCTTAAAAAAGGAGAAGAAATTTTATATGTCATCCTACTTTGTTTTCACGACAGTGCATTGTTGTCAGTTTCCAAAACTATCTCTTTCCAATAAGGTAAACTGAGAATTCAACCCAGCAACCTTCTGGTACTAGGCCTTGTGGAGGCATAAGGCCTCCCACTCTTTTTATGAAGTTTTTAATGAATTTTTCTTTGTTTTCAAAGTTTTATTATTAGGAAAGGACTCTCCCTGCATATCTGACCAGAAAACCAAGTTTTTAGATAGGAAGGGGGCACTTGAACAAATGGAGAATTGCAGTGTGATAAGGATTTTTGGCTCCAAGGAAAAACTTGCTCTCCTTCCATGTCACATTACAGACATAATGTTTGTTACAGAAATAGAAAAGAAATACAACTATTGGTTGCATCTATTCCATGAGAAGAGAAAAAAATAGTTCATTCCTCTATCTTGGAAAGTCATGGACTTCATGTTTAGGAAAGTCAACAAAATTGACGAATTCGCATCCCCTTTCAACAACTTGAACCTAATATATGTTGAAATGCTAAGAGGGTTTGACCCTAATGGAAATTTTTTAGAACATTTACTTGCATTTGGCCTCAACAATTCTTTTTTCCAGAGACACCTGAGTGAAAATAGAGACACTGATGACAACACTCCTACTTCTGATGTCGATGACCTAGACACATTGCAAAGAACCATTGAATTGTACAAGCAACAGGTAAATGGCCATGGTCAGAAGAGTGTTCAATCCCTAGATACCACTCCCAAAAGTATGATATCCCAGAGCATCGCTCCAACGACCCACCCCAGTAAGAAAGAAAGACATAATTATTCAAACGAAGGAGGAGATAACAACCCTCTTCGCACTAAAATTGATAGTTCTCACAAGATTCCTGTGAAGAAGAGGAGAAAAAGAATTGTAGGGCAGTCAAAAGAGCCCGAAATTGAGAGTGAGAACATGGAACTTGAGACTGATCTAGATAGAGTATTTTTCAACCTTGATCAACTCGGAGACGTGATCCAACATAGTCACTGAATGGAAATAGCTGAGAAATAAATTTTTTACGAAGATGAATCCTTCGTATTCCAGAGCGTTGTTTTTTACAGCGAGTCTAAAAATTTAATTATTGAAAAGAGAGATGTAAAAAATAAGAAAGGGAAATCTCGTTCAGAGATTAACATTGGGAACATGTAGCCGTCCCAAATATCCCGACTTCACAGAGAAACCAAAGATGCTCTTGATGATTCCATTGGAGGCATTGAGGGAGAGAATGCCAGACTGAAGGACCGAGTCAAGGAATTGGAGGAATCTTTGATTCCTATGCCATTGATTTCTAGTCCTTTAGCAATAGCCATTCTTGCCACCCCTGCAGCCAAGTTAAAAGGATCTTCCAGCCTCCTCGCATCGTGTAGAGGATATGTGGAGAAGAATATCAAGAAAATAATGGAATTTATTACTGAGGCTTGGGAAACATCACAAACCATGGCTTCCCTTGGAATGAGGGCACATGCTTTGCACGAATATTTGTAGGTGGATTTAAAAAATGAATAACATTTCTATTTAGAAACGGTCATCCCTTTTGGCACCCATGTCAACAACATGACATAAACGAGAAGAAGACAAGAAGATCTACCCTCCCAAAATCGAATCACTCAATTAAATGCATGTTGGAAAGAGAAAGTGAAGAACCTGCATCTCATTGTCCAATCATGTGAACAAGCCATATCAAAGAAAGAAAAATTATTCAAAAAGATGAACAAAATAGACTTAGTCGAAAGGACCAATGATGTCCAAGACCCCAACTTAATCATCAACTCCTTGCCCTTAAATAAGAAATACTTTGATAAACAAGTTGATATTTTTAAGGGGTTGTCTTTAGAAAAGTTTTAGAGCATCCTTGAATATGGTGAAGATGACATGGACAACTGGCTATTCGACTATTCAGTACAAAATGAAGAAATTGATCAGGCTCTGTGTAATATTTCTATCGATCTAAGGGAATTAGAAAAGGAACTTTTCAACACAAAAATCCATAATGAGATCAACATGGCCCCCTTGAGAAGCTACATTGAAGAATAAGTCCAAAGGGAATTTGAACAGGTCATCGACGAAAGACAACAGGCAGTTGGCACAGTAGTTGTTGATGATAACAAGAAAAAGGCATAAACAAAAAAATAGCAAAAGGGGTGATATGTACCATCATGTAAGTCTATATTGATCACATCCTTTTTTTTTTATCAATCCAGTTATTCCACCTTTTTAAATAGAAATGTCTAGACAAAGACTGATACCTTCAAGTTTCTTGTTTTCAAGTATTTCTCTCTACCATCGCCCACTTCTTTCCACAGTCCTATTTCTTGTACATGTTTATCTTATGGTCTGCGGGAGCCCCAATCCTAGTCTATATGACAAACACATTTAAATTTCCAGGAATATGNCCCCCTTGAGAAGCTACATTGAAGAATAAGTCCAAAGGGAATTTGAACAGGTCATCGACGAAAGACAACAGGCAGTTGGCACAGTAGTCGTTGATGATAACAAGAAAAAGGCATAAACAAAAAAATAGCAAAAGGGGTGATATGTACCATCAATGTAAGTCTATATTGATCACATCCTTTTTTTTTTATCAATCCAGTTATTCCACCTTTTTAAATAGAAATGTCTAGACAAAGACTGATACCTTCAAGTTTCTTGTTTTCAAGTATTTCTCTCTACCATCGCCCACTTCTTCTTTCCACAGTCCTATTTCTTGTACATGTTTATCTTATGGTCTGCGGGAGCCCCAATCCTAGTCTATATGACAAACACATTTAAATTTCCAGGAATATGTAACAGACAATATTATTTTTTGATATATTTCAATTAAAACTATTTTTATGTTCTTTTATATTTATGTGCTCAATTTTTTTTATCTTCAACTATGTTGAATGTCAAGAAATTGTGTTTATTTAATTTGAATATTTTTCTCCTGCTATGCATATAACTTTATTTTTCCTGACACATATAGAGACACACAAGCTAGATGATCTATGAAAATTGTACTTAACTCTAACCAGTTGGAAGTATACAGAAATCATTATGAATGAATTTCATAAATACACTAAAGAGGTAAAACATGCAAGATAGGAACGGAAATTTCGAACATAGCAAGTCACACTATTGGCAAGAACACAAATTTTGAACATAGAAAGATGGATTATATAGTTTCAAAAACTAAATGGGGTTCTAGAGGCCATGTGTCATTTCCTGCTTGGATACCACCTATGCTTCATGCTTCTTGCCACGTCTCCGTAGCAGTTTCCATCTTCCTCCTCTACTTTTTCCCCATCCCTATGCATATATTCTCAGTTCAACCCGACAGGGACTACGGTGTCATGCAACACTTATTTTATTTCTTCTTAGAGACGTGGTTTGTTTTCCTATTTAACCTTAATTAATCATATACCAAAGCCTTAGACACTAATAAAATTGGACTCTTTGTACTCTATGATAATGTATTCATTGAAATTTATAATATTTTGGGTTCATGAACCTCGATAGTTTTAAACCGATATACATTTGGATTGCATAATTTCCTTTGAAGACCCTACTCTTATGTAATGGAATTAATAATTTGTTTAGTCTAAAAGTGAACACAAGTACTAAGACTCCAATAGAAATGTGACATTTCACATTGTTTCCTAAAATTCTCAGTACTCAAGTATTTACAAGTTTACCAAAAATTTAAAATACACATGGCAGCGATTGAGACATTGAAACATATCCACTTGGTTTTTATGTGACTACGAGGTGTTTTCATAGATTTTATTTTAATACCCACAATTATTTTTCTTATGCCTTTGCACGCTCATAAATATGGACTTCAAATTAGTCTTCAATGTGGTTTGTTGAAACTCAACCTTAAAAGTCATGTAGTTTTAAAGTCCTCTCATATCCAATATCTAGATGAATTAGACTCCTTATACATTTCCTAAATGTGTGGAAATCT
>JASDQU010104352.1:153351-163818 GCA_032191745.1 Picea mariana | reverse complement strand
AGATCCTGGAGGCAGATACACATTAGACCCATGAGGAGGATAAGACTGTGGTCCCAGAGAACTCCAGGTGGTGTTTGGGATGCCGCCCAGATAAGATTGTCCGTAAGATGTTCTGGAAGGAACAAGATTGGATACTCCTCCTAGTGGGTTATTATATGAGTGCCCCCCAACATGGGGCTGAGTAAAAGTGTCTCCTGAAGATACTCCCCAGGATTGTGAAGGGTTTCCAGCAAAAAAGGGTTGCCACACTACCAGTGGTGGATTTATGACCAGGGTATGACTGGCAAACGGAGGTTTCCCTCTAGGAGGAGCATGAAAAGGGGGTTGTCCCCCCGGAGGGGTAGGACCACCATCAAAAGGTAGTCCTCTAGGAGGGAAAGTTTTGTTAGATGGTGGTTTCCCTCCATCCAGTTGTGTTGGGCTAGCAGGGGTCTGCATTCTCAAGTGAGTAGATGTCCCAGCAGGATCACGTGGAACATGTGGAGCTGTAGAGTAAAATCTTGTGGAAACTGGGGTAGAGATTGAAATGCCTTAGAGATGAGTAGAGGTGATGAGTCCAACATTAGGATGGACTTGTGCTGGTGTAACAGTAAGGTTAATAACCTGATCGACTGGGTGATTCATGGTTTGACCAGATGGTCCTGTTTCACTAGGAGGGTCATGAGGTTGAAAGGGTTGTGGAAAGGATTTGAAATGTTCATAGAGATCGCGTCCCGATGAAGTCCTCCATACATAATGAGCATGTGTGGGATTGGTACCCATTGCAGTGCTAGGATGAACAAGAGTCCTATACTCATCACCAAAGATTGGTTCTGTGGATCCCAAATATGTTTCGGTGAATATCCTCTCTGGTAATCGTGGGATCTCTTCATCTATGATGTTCCCAAGGGAGTCTAAACGAACCAAAAGTGGTTCGAGAGGAGTTACTGACACAGATGTAGTGGGATTTTCAACTGTGACCAAAGCACCTTTTGAGTTATCTAATGGAGGAGCAATAACGCTTCCAGCGTCAGATTGATTTTCTACCTCTCTACGATAGTTGCCTTCTGGAGGGTTAGGAGGTAAGGGTTGATAGCCTTCCGGAGGTAGCCCTTGCATCCTACATGATCGGTGAAGACATTTATCGTCTACAGGCTCAATTGTGGAGAATAACAGAACAAACTGAAAATCTAGGGCCAACTAAATAAAAAAGAAACAACATACGCTAATAAAAACTAGGAATCAACCAAGCAGACAAAAAATTCTCTCGATGATCGTACTAGTTGGTGATTAAATCCAATGTCGCATGATCAATTCAAGAAGGGGCTAGGATATGGTGGAATAGTTACAATGGTGACCTGCTTAACGGAATTTCACCTTGGTGCAAGCTTCCACGCAGTAATTGTGGATTTACCCTCCAAGGAGCCCAAGTGAGTTTGACCAATGTCTGTTCCAGGTACAGTGAGACTTCCCTTCACTGTCACCTTGTGTAAGTACCTAAAGATTATGGAAACTAAAGACACCAATTCAAAGTGAGTCCCTGGGTGGGTACAATCGACAGTCCGATCCGAAATGTATGGGCAGGATAACAAGTCCTAAATCAACCCAGGAGGCTCCCACATATAATCGTAGGTATACCTTCAAGTGACCCCCAATATACGATATAACTTCAAGTGACCCCCAATATACTATTCGACCACTACAAACAATTGAACCACAGAGGGATAATCCTCGTAATTCACCCGAATGCGACCTCGTGCATAACCCCTGTGTGAGAGGGGGATCCCAGAAAACCAATACAACAATTGGATTTGACTCTCCCTAGCTCAGGATGCTAATGTTTGTTTTGAAAACTTTGGAGAGTTGTACTCAGAGCCTAATCCAAAGTGCTAACCCTAGTCTACTGTTGGTGGAAGATCCTAAAAACAAAAATGTTCTAGATAATTTTTAATTAATGTTTGTTTTACAACTGTTCTTTGCTCAAAGGGTGCACAAAAGTGAAACTGATGGAATAAGGACTCAATTCCCAAAAAGATGCATGAAAGATGATAAGCAATCGTTGTTTTTCAATGAATTCCTATTTAAGGAAAAGAGAAAGAGTCGTTTTCACTATCAAACACTAATATTAAATGTCCTCAATCAATTGGTTCTCAATCAAATCCAATGTAATGCTAAAACATTTTAGAAATGCCTTCTAATATGAAAACCAATCACTAATATGTATTTTTTTCGTTTGTATGCGAATGATGATTAATTCAATGCAAAAACTTCTCTTGCTAACTACCCTTTCAGATCAAGGAGATTCGGACAAGCATGATCAAATTTTGCACAAACAACACACCCTCTTGCTATGATTGAAACAAGAAGCAAACAAAAAACAAAAGATAACAAAGAAAATCAAACAATTCACACAAAAAAGATGTTTAAGAACAATGACCTCAAATAACCAAATAAGATGATTCACAGATTGTTGATGCCCTTCACCAGAGTTCCCGCTCAGTCGGATAGGAGAGAAGAAAGAAGTGGATTAATTCCAAGTTCTCAATAGAAGAAAAACTCAAAATAAAGAAGAAGGCCTCAAAATATGAACAAAAAAGTGCTTAATCCTTAGAAGGAATGATGTCAAAGGTCAATAGGAAGAAGCATTGAATCACAAAGAATCTCAGCAAGTGAAAAACAAAGATTGGATCTTAGAAAAGACAATTTTGGAAGGTATTTTTGCAAAGGAGAGGCTGGCGCTCTGGTGTAAGGGACACTAGAGTGTTATAAATATCTGTCTAAGACCTTTAGGGAGTGCTGGTGCTAGGCTAACATAGGCACAGGGGCGCCAGGCTTCAAAAACTCAGAAAATTGACCAAAAAACCAAAAATCCAATCAAATTTTTGTCAATCAAGATGCATGTGATGGACTAAGGATTTAATCAGCAAGTGCAATCAGACATATGGGGTGAACAAGGCCTAAAGTAACAAAGGTTAAGACAAGGTCTATGAGGAAAACCAAAACTGAAAGTTTCGATTCGTCCCCAATGGAGTCGCCAATTTCTGTTGAAGGAAAATCTCCTTGCGGACAGGTAGATCTCCTCTTGAGAGCTAGAATCTTAACTCTTAAGAAAAATATTCTTATCATGGTCACTGAATTCCTTTTAGATCTAGTTAAACTAATGCATGAGGAGGAAGGAGAAAAGAAGTACCTTTTTACCGGAGTTTGTCCCTGCACGGTCCGAGTTGAGCTCCAATCTTTCGCTCATCGATAATCCCTGTAGACAAACAAAAGTAAAACCACTTCCTACTCTACTAATATTAGTTTGAAAGATATCTATCTATTAGAGACAAGTTCATGTGAGATTAAGCACAAACTAGAAAGAAATAGGCCAAGCATATTATATTGATAAGAACAAAAACGAAGGAAACTTACAACCGTAGATGCGAGTGAAGCAAATTCATCAAGTCCTTCTTGTCTAACACTTGCTCAAAAGACCCACGATCAAAATGAAAATAACGTCACTGATTATTCTCCTCCACTTCACTATGTGTTTCCTATGAGATCATAGGTTTCATGCTTCCAAATAATTCCCCCTTTTCACCATGAGAGGGTCTGCTTATATAGGTTTAGAAAGGCCCAACCACTTGAGATATCTTTGGGGTAAGTTGAGGATTTTCCTCCTTCAGTTAGGGATCTTCCCTAAGATCATGGCTTGACCAAGGATTCGAATCCAACTGCCTTCAGAAATTGAAGAGATCTTTTCCTCATTCTTCTCAACAAACCAATTTCCGCCCAGAATAGGTAGCGCTCCCCCAAAAGGGGCATCAGAGTGCTATAACGCTCCCTAACAATGCATAGGGGGATGAAAACACTCCTAACAGTAGCAACTCTCCTTAAAAAGGGTAGACAGAGCATTATAACACTCCCTAAGAGTGTATAGGGGAGAGCAAGCACTCCTAACAGTGGTATAGGGGAGCGTTCTCCTCCGTAACTCAATTTTTAGTGGTTCTTTCAAATGGAAAGAGGTTCATAACCCTGTTAACCCATTCCTCTTCTTCCAAATCAAATGTTTGAGGTGTTTCAAGTGTCCTTTCAATGTCGTTATAAGCATGACATAGGAATTATGGCAGTATGCTTTTTCTGACACTTGCGACCAAAATGAGACACTCGTGACACTTGTAATGACGACACTTGCGACACTATCGAAGTGAGTAATTTTGATGTGTAACAATAATATATATGGCTCATGATCTTCTGGCTTATGGATTAATTGGATCTACAAAGTCTACTTTCCACTTATCAATTACTTGCAATATAACATGAGGTCTCAAGGGATCATCCCTCTTGGATGGTTTCCCAAATATTTGACAAACATCACACTTCTAGAAATATTCCTTTGAATCCTTGTGAACTATTGGCCATCATAATCATGTGTGCAATACCTTCTTCATGGTATATTTTCATTCTTCATCACACATCTCCTTAATATTTTATCATCTCCTAGTTTGTGTATATGACCTGCAATCAAATGATAATCTAGAACTCTTACCACCAAATTTTTAGTCTGCACAGTAATAAATTCTCTTGGTGCAAATCCTGTACTAAAAAATTCAATAATGTCAGTGAAATACTCATCAAATATTTGTACTGAAAACAATTGTGCATCTGGAAATTTGTCTTCCAAATTACTGGGTTCTTCTCCATCAGTTATCCTGGATAAGTGATTTGGTCCTTCATTTAATATTTCAGGCTTCACTACTACTTCAAAATCAAATTCTTGAAATAAAAGTAGCCATGTGCATATCCTCCCCCCCAACCCTGGCTAATTGACTAAGTATCTCAAAGAAGAATGATCTGTAAACATCTTGAAATGTTTCCCTAATAAGTAATGTTAGTATTTTTTCAAAGCATACACCATAGCTAATCCTTCTCTTTCTATAGTGTTATAGTTCTGTTCTGAATCTGAAAACTTTCTTCTTGCAAATTCAATAGGGTGATCTATATCACCTTCTCCTGGTTGGGTTAATACTACTCCTAATGCTATTGTAGATGCATCCACATGCACATGAAATTATTTTTCTAAGTTTGGAAACACTAAAATTGGAGTAGTAACCATCTTCTCCTACAAAATATCCAAAGTCAGATGGCATTCATCATTCCACTGAAACTTAATGTCCTTGTTCAACAAATTCCCCATTGACGCAGTAATCTGTGCATATGCTCTTATGAACTTCCTATAATACCTTGTATGTCCAAGTGTACTCTTCAACTGGCACAATGAATTTGGTGCTGGTAAGTTAGCTATGACAACAATTTTAGCAGGATCAACCAATAGACCTTGTTTACACACCACATTCCCTTAAAAAATACTGAAAGGTGCGCTAAAAATACATTTCTTAATATTCAATGATATGTGACACTGTTTACATCTATCGAACATTAGAATTAATACTTCTACGTGATCCTTCAAAAAATTGAACAATGTCCAATCATCCAAGTAAACTTCTAAAAACTTATGAATGAAGTCCTTAAAGGCTGCTACTACTACCCTTGAAAAAATGGCTGGTGCATTCTTCAATCCAAATGGCATAACTGTGTACTGAAATGATCCCCATTCTGTCACAAATGTTTTCTTTTGTCGATATTCTAGTGCAATACTTATCTCATGGTATACTAAAAACCCATATGTCAATGAATAAGCTTCTTAACCACCTACATTCTCCAAAAAATCATCTATAAATGGGGTAGGAAAATGATCGTGTAGTCAAACATCAATCAATTTTCTCAAATCTACACAGATCCTAATTCCTCCTTTCTTCTTCTCTTGCACCACCATAGGGTTGATCCATTCTGATTCTTCCACAGACTCTATGACACCAGCTTCTAACATCTTGCCAATTTCATCCTTCACTTTCTCTTTGTATATTGTATTCAATTTGTAAGGTCTTTGTTTGATAGGTCTTGATTCTGGCTTCAAAGTGATCTTCATCTCTCCCAATTTTCCTGATAATCCCTTCATCTCTAAAAATTTCACTGGGAATAAGTCATTGTATTCATGCAGTAACTATGTGATCCTTTCTATTGTTTGATTATCCCAATAATCTCCAATACTGGCCATATTTGGGTTTTCAACAATCCTAATGTTTACCTTCTTGATATTCAATGGTGTAGCATAATATTCTAAATCTAGCTTGGGACCTTCTAATTCGCTTTCACCTTCCACTTTTGGGATCTATATATTTCAAAAGTTATCTTCTGTTGGGTCTTCTTCTTCTGCGGCATGATATGAATGTAGAAATTGTCTAACAATCTGTCTAGTCTGATTCTAATATGCTAGGATTGTTTCAAATTTTGGTTCTTCAAATATCCTATCTCTTACCACTTTCAGCGTTGTATCTATATATGGGATGTCATGCTCAAATGTAAATGTAACTATGAAATTATGATGTATCTCTTCCCAATTAGCAGTTTCTCTACACTGTTCCTATTCTATGTATCTGTTCTTCGGAATGCCTTCTAATGTGTGACAACAATGGTGTGTCCATTCTTGTGGTGGTAATAATCTCCATTGAATAATGAAATTATCTACATGTTCTTGAGGTTGTCCAAATCCATCATATTTCATCTCATATCTATGCTCCTCGACATTGAATCTGATGCACAATAACCTTTTGCACTAAAACCATTGTTGATCTTCTTCTTATGTATGCCCCACCATCTTGCAAGTGTAGCTTTCAAAGAAATATATAATGTTGGTAATATCTGATTTTTCATAACCTCTGCCTCAAACTGTATTAAAAATTATTCTAAGTCATTCAAACCATAAAAAGTAGGAGGTTATCTTACCTATGCACCAACCCATCTTAGCGCACATGTCATTCTGGAAAATCTCCTGGTAGATAATTCATGTATTCGTTGCTGCCAGTTCTCTAGTCCTCTGTAAGAGTCTAAAGCACAAGAATTAATACTCCTCCGGCTGAGCATTCCATATGCAGTTGGGTTGATATAATCATCTTCACGCGTGATATTTCTGTACAACTAATTCACATCTTCTGTAAGAATATTGTCTGTCGCAGGTTCCACATACCTTCCTCCTTCTGAATGATCTAATTGCACAATAATTCTGTACTCCCCTAATTCAAATACCATCTTCCTTGTCTTCAAATTTATAATACTCTGGTTATCAAAAGCCCAATCCAAATCCAACAATGATGGATATGGAGAAGTGTTGTCCATTATGTCAATGACTTCAAAGTCTACCATGGTGTTCACACCATCTAGATCTACTGGAATACCTTTCAATATTCCAATTGGCACCACTCTGTGTTGATTTTCTAACTTCAACTGAATAGTGAATACCCCAATTGAGATTCTCCCATAGATTAACATGTTTTCTTTGGAAGAACATTGAATTCACACCCTAAGTCTAGTATGATATCCCGCATGTTGAAATCTCCTATGTTTGCATTCAACCTGAATTCTTGACTTGTTTTTCTTTTCTTCTAGACTCGATTCACTGCCTTTACCCCTTATTCCCTAGGATGACACTTTTATAACAAAGTTTTTAATATTTGTAAATATTTTTTTATCATTTAGCAACTTTACACAAGATCCAAATTTTTTTCTTAAGTTACTTACTTTCTTTGAAGTCTACTCTTTATTGGTCCGATCAAATAATGGAGGCATGTCATACACTAGTACCTCATATACTGTCTTTTTCCCTAATGTAGACACAATGTTTTCCTTCAAAATTTCATGTATAGCTTCCTTGAATATCTCTTTCTCTTTTCTTGCATCAAACTTCTATTCAGGTGTTGTATTCTTCCTAACCCAATGATATTGATCTTGATCCTTCTTTGCCGCATCCTCTCATGTCTTAGCTCCACCTCTAGTAACTATGTTAATTTTCTTTTCATCCTCTTCTCAATTTTATTCAGTAATCCATTGGACATTCTAATTTTTATGTTTCATCTTGTCCTATAATTTTATCAAAAATGTTGGATAGTCTTCTATTTCATGGTCTGTTGCGCGAAAATACATACATGTTGCGGGAGGCTATGGGAAGTCTCTTGCATAATACTCTAGTTTTTGACAGTTATGATAAACTATTGGTCCTCGACCTCCTCCAAAGCCTCTTCCTCTAGAACCTCCTCCTATGAAGCCTCCTCTATTTCCCTGATTATCTCTGTGTAGTGTATTACACTGAGGTCCTTGATTATAATGTGACTGCACGTTATTGTACTGCAGTGGTGTTGCGCAATGTTGTGCAAGATTATACTAATGTTTCCCTTGAAACTACTATGCATTATATTGTGGTTATGCTGCAAACTGATGTGTGTCATCGTATTGTGGCTAATGTGCATTGTTATAATGTGACTGCTGCATAGATTGTCCTATTACATGTTCAACATTTGGTTATGGAATAATTCTCCTATGGACATGTGAATATTCCCTTGGATTCTAGACCCATAATACCAAGACAGAAAGATACAAATGGACACTAACATCCCCTTAAGATTTGTCTAACTAGCCAAAAAGAGAGGAGAAAAAGGTGTTTGTACCTATTTTTGATGTTTTTCCTCGTTGTTCCAATGTGAGCTTTATGTCCAAACTATTTCTCATAACTTGTTACCTACAAGACTACAAAAAGAAAAGGGAAACAAGGAAACTTCTACTCTACCATGTTTTGTTAAAAAAATTCATGTATAATAGATAAGCATGTGTGAGATACACAAACTATAAGGGAATAGGCCAAGTATATTGATGAGAAATTGAAAGAGACACTTACAATCATGGATGGTGTTGCAACATATTCTTTAAATCCTCCTAGTCCAACCCCTTGCTCGAAATATCCACGATCAAAATGACATTACTTTTTCTGATTAGATTCCTCATTGTTCAATATGAGAATGCCTCCATTTATAGGTTTTGAGAGGCTCAACCATCTTGGTTATATTTTGGACTAGTTGAGGATATGACTCCGTCAGTTGTGGAATCTCCCTTAGATGTAGCCTAAGGGTTAGATTTGATCCAAACCAACTTGAATCATCTCTAGTTGTCCTTAGATAAAAGGGGGATTTCTTCCCATGATTTTCTCAACCAATCGATGCTCGTTCACAATGGGAAAGATAGCTCTACAACGTTCCCTGCTAGATAGACAGAGAGTGCTATCTCTCTTTGAATATGAGCAGGGGAGAATTGATATTCCAAATGTTGTCAAGAAGACTAGTTATCATAGAAAAACACTTTGTTTCATATGTCAAATGATGTGGCTTATCCTTCCAACATGTTCTATAAGATGTATCAAGTGTTTCCATGGTGTCGTTCGCAATGCGACACATGTAGTAGAATAAAAATGTGACATTTACAACACTTGTGACAAAAGTGTGACACTTGCAACACTTGTGATAATGAATGTAATATTCCAGATATAAAATAGTATGCAAAATAGAAAAAAATAGTTATAAATGGAAAATAAACAATGATATAAACAGAACAACACCACAATAATACCAAAATAATACCAGAATTACATCAGAAATAGAACTTTGATTACTAAGAGTGATGTTCACTTGCCTCTTTGAGGGGGAAACCTACAACAGAGAAGAGATCTATTACAATAATATCCAAGACAAAAATTATCATACCCTCGACTCGTATTTATACTAAACATGTCTATCAAAAGAACAATCTAGAGGAAGATCTTTCTAGAAGCAAAATCTTCTATTAGGTCTTCTTACATTTGACTTATTCTTCCTTATTGCTAGGCCTTATTAATATTTACCTTTATTACATGGAAAAATATATTATTCTACCTACGTGAGGGGTTATGTCCCTAACATGTCCTCCCCCTTAAAAACATCCTTGTTCTCAAGGCTTGAGATGATGAAATTGTTGTAGAATGTTAGTTGGTTCCCAAGTGGCATCTGTTGGAGTTGTATATTTCCACTGGACTAACACTTCCTTGATGGTTCACTGACACATACGATGCTCACACTGGTCCAAAAATTCTTATGGTTGTATCCAAATGGATCCTTGTTCTTCCAACTCGGGAAGGTTGGTTTGAGTTTGACACTTAGTTCCAATCACCTTCTTTAAGTAGGAAACATGAAAAACAAGATGGATCTTAGAATGATTTCGAAAAGCTAGCTGATAGGCCACCTGTCGCACATTCTTGAGAACCATATAAGGGCCATAAGATTTGGGCACCAGTTTTTGACAATGGTTAGTCTTGATTGATTTTTTCTTGTAAGGTTGTAGTCGAAGAAACACCCGATCTCCTTCTGCAAATTGACCTTCAGAGTGACCTTGATCTGCTTGTTGCTTCATGTGATTCTGGGCCATGACCAAATTCTCTTTGAGGGTACAGATAATAGCCTCTCGAACTGTAAGTGTTTATTCAACCTACTGGACCTTAGAGACACCTGGAAATTATGAGAGAACTAAAGGTGGATTTTGTCCATATACCACTTCAAAAGGAGTCATGTTGGTAGCTATATGATAAGA
>JASDQU010104352.1:137011-152343 GCA_032191745.1 Picea mariana | reverse complement strand
ACCAATACGACAATTGGATTTGACTCTCCCTAGCTCAGGATGCTAATGTTTGTTTTGAAAACTTTGGAGAGTTGTACTCAGAGCCTAATCCAAAGTGCTAACCCTAGTCTACTGTTGGTGGAAGATCCTAAAAACAAAAATGTTCTAGATAATTTTTAATTAACGTTCGTTTTACAACTGTTCTTTACTCAAAGGGTGCACGAAAGTGAAACTGATGGAATGAGGACTCAATTCCAAAAAAGATGCATGAAAGATGATAAGCAATCATTTCTTTTCAATGAATGCCTATTTAAGGGAAAGAGAAAGAGTCGTTTTCACTATCAAACACTAATATGAAATGTCCTCAATCAATTGGTTCTCAATCGAATCCAATGCAATGCTAAAACATTTTAGAAATGCCTTCTAATATGAAAACCAATCACTAATATGTATTTTTTTCATTTGTATGTGAATGATGATTAATTCAATGCAAAAACTTCTCTTTCTAACTACCCTTTCAGATCAAGGAGATTCAGACAAGCATGATTAGATTTCGCACAAACAACACACTCTCTTGCTATGATTGAAACAAGAAGCAAAAAAGAAACAAAAGATAAAAAATAAAATCAAACAATTCACACAAAAAAGATGTTTAAGAACAATGACCTCAAATAACCAAATAAGATGATTCACAGATTGTTGATGCCCTTCACCAAAGTTCCCACTCAGTCAGATAGGAGAGAAGAAAGCAGTGGATTAATTCCAAGTTCTCAATAGCAGAAAAACTCAAAATAAAGAAGAAGGCCTCAAAATCTGAACAGTAAATTGCTTAATCCTTAGAAGGAAGGATGTCAAAGGTCAATAGGAAGAAGCATTGAATCACAAAGAATCTCAGCAAGTGAAAAACATAGATTGGATCTTAGCAAAGACAATTTTGGAAAGTATTTTTGCAAAGGAGAGGCTGGCGCTCTGGTGTATAGGACACTAGATCATTATAAATCTCTTTCTAAGACCTTTAGGGAGTGTTGGTGCTGGGCTAACATAGGCACAGGGGCGCCAGGCTTCAAAAACTCAGAAAAGTGACCAAAAAACCAAAAATCCAATCAAATTTTTGTCAATCAAGATGCATGTGATGGAATAAGGATTTAATCAGCAAGTGCAATCGAACATATGGGGTGAACAAGTCCTAAAAGAACAAAGGTTAATACAAGGTCTATGAGGAAAACCAAAACTGAAAGTTTCGATTCGTCCCCAATGGAGTCACCAATTTCTGTTGAAGGAAAATCTCCTTGCGGACAGGTAGATCTCCTCTTGAGAGCTAGACTCTTAAATCTTAAGACAAAAGATGCTTATCATGGTCACTGACTTCCTTTTAGATCTATATAAACTAATGCATGAGGAGGAAGGAGAAAAGAAGTACCTTTTTACCAGAGTTTGTCCCTGCATGGTTTGAGTTGAGCTCCAATCTTTCGCTCCTTGATAAGCCCTGTAGAAAAACAAAAGTACAACCACTTCCTACTCTACTAAGATTAGTTTGAAAGATATCTATCTATTAGAGACAAGTTCATGTGAGATTAAGCACAAACTAGAAAGAAATAGGCCAAGCATATTATATTGATGAGAACAAAAACGAAGGAAACTTACAACCGTAGATGCGAGTGCAGCAGCTTCATCAAGTCCTTCTTGTCTAACACTTGCTCAAAAGACCCACGATCAGAATGAAAATAACTTCATTGATTATTCTCCTCCACTTCTCTATGTGTTTCGTATGAGATCACAGGTTTCATGCTTCCAAATAATTCCCCCTTTTCACCATGAGAGGGCCTTCTTATATAGGTTTAGAGAGGCCCAACCACTTGAGATATCTTTGGGGTAAGTTGAGGATTTTCCTCCTTTAGTTAGGGATCTTCCCTAAGATCATGGCTTGACCAAGGATTCAAATCCAACTACCTTCATAAATTTAAGAGATCTTTTCCTCATTCTTCTTAACAAACCAATTTCCGCCCATAATAGGTAGCACTCCCCCAAAAGGGGCATCAGAGTGCTATAACGTTCCCTAACAATGCATAGGGGGATGACAACACTCCTAACAGTAGCAACACTCCTTAAAAAGGGCAGACAGAGCGTTATAACGCTCCCTAAGAGTGTATAGGGGAGCGCCAGTACTCCTAACAGTGGTATAGGGGAGCGTTCTCCTCCGTAACTCAATTTTTAGTGGTTCTTTCAAATGGAAAGAGGTTCATAACTCTGTTAACCCATTCCTCTTCTTCCAAATCAAATGTTTGAGGTGTTTCAAGCGTCCTTCCAATGTCGTTATAAGCATGACATAGGAATTATGGCAGTATGCTTTTTCTGACACTTGTGACCAAAATGAGACACTCGTGACACTTGTAATGACGACACTTGCGACACTATCGAAGTGAGTAATTTTGATGTGTAACAATAATATATATGGCTCATGATATTCTGGCTTGTGGATTAATTGGATCTACAAAGTCTACTTTCCACTTATCAATTACTTGCAATATAACCTGAGGTCTCAAGGGATCATCCCTCTTGGATGGTTTCCCAAATATTTGACAAACATCACACTTCTAGCAATATTCCTTTGAATCCTTGTGAATTGTTGCCCATCATAATCATGTGTGCAATACCTTCTTTGTGGTATATTTTCATTCTTCATCACACATCTCCTTAATATTTTATCATCTCCTAGTTTGTATATATGACCTGCAATCAAATGATAATCTAGAACTCTTACCACCAAATTTTTAGTCTGCACAGTAATAAATTCTCTTGGTGCAAATCCTGTACTAAAAAATTCAATATTATCAGTGAAATACTCATCAAATATTTGTACTCAAAACAATTGTGCATCTGGAAAGTTGTCTTCCAAATTATTGGGTTCTTCTCCATCAGTTATCCTGGATAAGTGATTTGATCCTTCATTTAATCTTTCAGGCTTCACTACTACTTCAAAATCAAATTCTTGAAATAAAAGTATCCATGTGCATATCCTTCCCCCCAACCCTGGCTAATTGACTAAGTATCTCAAAGCAGAATGATCTATAAACATCTTGAAATGTTTCCCTAATAAGTAATGTTAGTATTTTTTCAAAGCATACACCATAGCTAATCCTTCTCTTTCTATAGTGTTATAGTTCTATTCTGAATCTGAAAACTTTCTTCTTGCAAATTCAATAGGGTGATCTATATCACCTTCTCCTGGTTGGGTTAATACTACTCCTAATGCTATTGTAGATGCATCCACATGCACATGAAATTATTTTTCTCAGTTTGGAAACACTAAAATCGGCGTAGTAACCATCTTCTCCTACAAAATATCCAAAGTCAGATGACATTCATCATTCCACTGAAACTTAATGTCCTTGTTCAACAAACTCCCCACTGACGCAGTAATCCATGCATATACTCTTATGAACTTCCTATAATACCTTGTATGTCGAAGTGTACTCTTCAACTGGCACAATGAATTTGGTGCTGGTAAGTTAACTATGACAACAATTTTAGCAGGATCAACTAGTAGACCTTGTTTACACACCACATTCCCTTAAAAAATACTGAAAGGCGTGCTAAAAATACATTTCTTAATATTCAATGATATGTGACATTGTTTGCATCTGTCCAACATTAGAATTAATACTTCTACGTGATCCTTCAAAAAATTGAACAATGTCCAATCATCCAAGTAAACTTCTAAAAACTTATGAATGAAGTCCTTAAAGGTTGCTACTACTACCCTTGAAAAAATGGCTGGTGCATTCTTCAATCCAAATGGCATAACTGTGTACTGAAATGATCCCCATTCTGTCACAAATGTTGTCTTTTATCGATCTTCTAGTGCAATCCTTATCTCATGGTATACTAAAAACCCATATGTCAATGAATAAGCTTCTTAACCACCTACATTCTCCAAAAAATCATCTATAAATGGGGTAGGAAAATGATCGTGTAGGCAAACATCATTCAATTTTCTCAAATCTACACAGATCCTAATTCCCCCTTTCTTCTTCTCTTGCACCACCATAGGGTTGATCCATTCTGATTCTTCCACAGACTCTATGACACCAACTTCTAACATCTTGTCAATTTCTTCCTTCACTTTCTCTTTGTATATTGTATTCAATTTGTAAGGTCTTTGTCTGATAGGTCTTGATTCTAGCTTCAAAGAGATCTTCATCTCTCCTAATTTTCCTGATAATCCCTTCATCTCTAAAAATTTCGTTGGGAATAAGTCATTGTATTCATGCAGTAACTATGTGATCCTTTCTATTGTTTGATTATCCCAATAATCTCCAATACTGGCCATATTTGGGTTTTCAACAGTCCTAATGTTTACCTTCTTGATATTCAATGGTGTAGCATAATCTTCTAAATCTAGCTTGGGACCTTCTAATTCCCTTTCACCTTCCACTTTTGGGATCTATATATTTCAAAAATTATCTTTTGTTGGGTCTTCTTCTTCTGCGGCGTGATAAGAATGTAGAAATCGTCTAACAATCTGTCTAGTCTACTTCTAATATGCTAGGATTGTTTCAAATTTTGGTTCTTCAAATATCCTATCTCTTACCACTTTCAGCGTTGTATCTATATATGGGTTGTCATGCTCAAATGTAAATGTAACTATGAAATTATGATGTATCTCTTCCCAATTAGCAGTTTCTCTGCACTGTTCCTATTCTATGTATCTGTTCTTCGGAATGCCTTCTAATGTGTGAAAACAATGGTGTGTCCATTCTTGTGGTGGTAATAATCTCCATTGAACAATGAAATTATCTACATGTTCTTGAGGTTGTCTAAATCCTTCATATTTCTCCTCATATCTATGCTCCTCGACATTGAATCTGATGCACAATAACCTTTTGCACTAAAACCATTGTTGATCTTCTTCTTATGTATACCCCACCATCTTGCAAGTGTAGCTTTCAAAGAAATATATAATGTTGGTAATCTCTGATTTTTCATAACCTCTACCTCAAACTGTATTAAAAATTATTCTAAGTCATTCAAACCATAAAAAGTAGGAGGTTATCTTACCTATGTACCAACCCATCTTAGCGCACATGTCATTCTGGAAAATCTCCTGGTAGATAATTCATGTATTCATTGCTGCCAGTTCTCTAGTCCTGTGTAAGAGTCTAAAGCACAAGAACTAATAATCCTCCAGCTGAGCATTCCATATGCAGTTGGGTTGATATAATCGTCTTCACGCGTGATATTTCTATACAACTAATTCACATCTTCTGTAATAATATTGTCTGTCGCAGGTTCCACATACCTTCCTCCTTCTGAGGTATCTAATTGCACAATAATTATGTACTCCCCTAATTCAAATACCATCTTCCTTGTCTTCAAATTTATAATACTCTGGTTATCAAAAGCCCAATCCAAATCCAACAATGATGGATATGGCGAATTGTTGTCCATTATGTCAATGACTTCAAAGTCTGCCATGGTGTTCACACCATCTATATCTACTGGAATACCTTTCAATATTCCAATTGGCACCACTCTGTGTTGATTTTCTAACTTCAACTAAATAGTAAATACCCCAATTGAGATTCTCCCATAGCTTAACATGTTTTCTTTGGAAGAACATTGACTTCACACCGTAAGTCTAGTATGAAATCCCCCATGTTGAAATCTCCTATGTTTGCATTCAACTTGAATTCTTGACTTGTTTTTCTCTTCTTCTAGACTCGATTCACCGTCTTTACCCCTTATTCCCTAGGATGACACTTTTATAACAAATTTTTTAATATTTGTAAATATTTTTTTATCATTTAGCAACTTTACACAAGATTCAATTTTTTTTCTTAAGTTACTTACTTTCTTTGAAGTCTACTCTTTATTGGTCTGATCAAATAATGAAGGCATGTCATACACTGGTACCTCATATACTGTCTTTTTCCCTAACGTAGACACAATGTTTTCCTTCAAAATTTCATGTATAGCTTCCTTGAATATCTCTTTCTCTTTTCTTGCATCAAACTTCTATTCAGGTATTGTATTCTTCCTAACCCAATGATATTGATCTTGATCCTTCTTTGCTACATCCTCTCATGTCTTAGCTCCACCTCTAGTAACTATGTTAATTTTAATGTCTTCCTCTTCTCAAGTTTCTTCAGTAATCCATTGGACATTCTAATTTGTATGGTTCATCTTGTCCTATAATTTTATCAAAAATGTTGGATAGTCTTCTATTTCATGGTCTGTTGCGCGACAATACATACATGTCGCGGGAGGCTATGGGAAGTCTCTTGCATAGTACTCTAGTTTTTGACAGTTATGATAAACTATTGGTCCTCGACCTCCTCAAAAGCCTCTTCCTCTAGAACCTACTCCTATGAATCCTCCTCTATTTCCTTGATTATCTTTGTGTAGTGTATTACATTGAGTTCCTTGATTATACTGCGATTGCACGTTATTGTACTGCAGTGGTGTTGGGCAATGTTGTGCAGGATTATACTGATGTTTCCCTTGACACTACTATGCATTATACTGTGGTTATGCTGCAAACTGCTGCGTGTTATTGTATTGTGGCTGATGCACATTGTTATAATGTGACTGCTACATAGATTGTCCTATTACATGTTCAACCTTTGGTTATGGAATAATTCTCCTATGGACATGTGAATATTCCCTTGGATTCTAGACCCATAATACCAAGACAGAAAGATACAAATGGACACTAACATCCCCTTGAGATTTGTCTAACTAGCCAAAAAGAGAGGAGAAAAAGGTGTTTGTACCTATTTCTGATGTTTTTCCTTGTTGCTCCAATGTGAGCTTTATGTCCAAACTATTTCTCATAACTTGTTACCTACAAGACTACAAAAAGAAAAGGGAAACAAGGAAACTTCTACTCTACCATGTTTTGTTAAAAAAATTCATGTATAATAGATAAGCATGTGCGAGATACACAAACTAGAAGGGAATAGGCCAAGTATATTGATGAGATTGAAAGAGACACTTACAATCATGGATGGTGTTGCAACATATTCTTTAAATCCTCCTAGTCCAAACCCTTGCTTGAAATATCCACGATCAAAATGACATTACTTTTTCTGATTAGTTTCCTCATTGTTCACTATGAGAATGCCTCCATTTATAGGTTTTGAGAGGCTCAACCATCTTGGTTATATTTGGGATTAGTTGAGGATATGACTCCGTCAGTTGTGGAATCTCCCTTAGATGTAGCCTAAGGGTTAGATTCAATCCAAACAAACTTGAATCATCTCTAGTTGTCCTTAGATAAAAGGGGGATTTCTTCCCATGATTTTCTCAACCAATCGATGCTCGTTCACAATGGGAAAGATAGCTCTACAATGTTCCCTACTAGATAGACAGAGAGTGCTATCTCTCTCTGAATATGAGCAGGGGAGCATTGATATTCCAAAAAGTTGTCAAGAAGACTAGTTATCATAGAAAAACACTTTGTTTCATATGTCAAATGATGTGGCTTATCCTTCCAACATGTTCTATAAGACGTATCAAGTGTTTCCATGGTGTCGTTCGCAATGCGACACATGTAGTAGAACAAAAATGTGACATTTACAACACTTGTGACAAAAGTGTGACACTTACAACACTTGTGGTAATGAATGTAATATTATAGATATAAAATAGTATGCAGAATAGAAAAAAATAGCTATAAATGGTAGATAAACAATAATATAAACAGAAAAACACCACAATAATACCATAATTACATCAGAAATAGAACTTTGATTACTGAGAGTGATGTTCACTTGCCTCTTTGAGGGGGAAACCTACAACAGAGTAGAGCTCTATTACAATAATATCCAAGACAAAAATTATCATACCCTCGACTCGTATTTATACTAAATATGTCTATCAAAAGAACAATCTAGAGGAAGATCTTTCTAGAAGCGAAATCTTCTATTAGGTCTTCTTACATTTGACTTATTCTTCCTTATTGCTAGGCCTTATTAATATTTACCTTTATTACATGGAAAAATATATTATTCTACCTACGTGAGGGGTTAGGTCCCTAACTTGTCCTCCCCCTTAAAAACATCCTTGTTCTCAAGGCTTGAGATGGTGAAATTGTTGTAGAATGTTAGTTGGTTCCCAAGTGGCATCTATTGGAGTTGTATATTTCCACTGGACTAACACGTCCTTGATGGTTCACTGACACATACGATGCTCACATTGGTCCAAAAATTCTTGTGGTTGTATCCAAATGGATCCTTCTTCTTCCAACTCAGGAAGGTTGGTTTGAGTTTGACACTTAGTTCCAATCACCTTCTTTAAGTAGGAAACATGAAAAACAAGATGGATCTTATAATGATTTGGAAAAGATAACTGATAGGCCACCTGTCCCACATTCTTGAGAACCATATAAGGGCCATAAAATTTGGGCACCAGTTTCTGACAATGGTTACTCTTGATTGATTTTTTCTTGTAAGGTTGTAGTCGAAGAAACACCTGATCTCCTTCTGCAAATTGACGTTCAGAGTGACCTTGATATGCTTCTTGCTTCATGTGATTCTGGGCCATGAACAAATTCTCTTTGAGGGTATGGATAATAGCCTCTCGAACTGTAAGCATTTATTCAACCTACTAGACCTTCGAGACACCTAGAAAGTATGAGAGAACTGAAGGTGGATTTTTTCCATATACCACTTCAAAAGGAGTCATGCTGGTAGCTATATGATAAGAAGTGTTGTACCACCATTCAGCTAGTGGTAACCATTGAAACCAATGATTTTTCCTTTCTGATGCAAAATGCCTCAAATATGTTTCCAAACACTTTTTGACAACTTCATTTTTAGCATCAGTCTAGGGATGATAGGTTGTGTTGAGATGCAATTGGGTGCCTTGTATCTTGAACAATTCTTGCCAAACATTGCTAGTGAAAATTGGGTCGCGATCATAAACAATAGAATGAGGCATTCCATGAAGCTTGAAGACTTGATCCATGAAAAGTTGAGCCACAATGGAGGTTGTAAATGGGTGTTGAATAACACATAAATGAGCATACTTGGAAAGATGATCAAATACCACCATGATGACTGATTTATTTCCCGATTTAGGTAATCCTACAATAAAATACATAGAGATATCCCCCCAAATAGCAAGTGTAATCGAAAGTGGTTTTAGTGTGCTAGGAGATTTAATTGTTTCTCACTTGTTGCATTGAAAAAAATCACATTCATTCACAAAGTTGTGAACTTTATGTTTCATACCATCCCAAAAAAAAGAACATTTGACCCAGTCATAGGTTTTGGTAAACTCAGAGTTCCTAGCGGTGGGTGTAGCATGAAGCTTAGAAAGTACCATGTATTTAAGTTTTGACTTTTTACTTAAATGCAAATAACCTTTGTATTGAAGCTCATCATGGAGCCAAGAGTATCCCGGGGAGACTAGAGAAGTGTCCTGAAATTTTTGTATCAGATGTGTACTTTTGGGATCATGTAGCCATTCCTAGCGAACATCTTGGAGCCAATCTGGTACAATGAAGGAGACAGAAAAAAGGGACCCTTCATCTTCATATTTTATGGAAAGTGCATCAACAACCACATTGTATTTTCCTTTCTTGTAAATGATCTCATAGTCATATCCAAAGAGATTAGTCACCCATTTTTGTTTCTCTGGGGAGGAAAGGCATTGTTCCAGAAAATACTTGAGGCTTTGATGATCTGTCTTAATTTGGAAGTGTTTCCCCAATAGATAAGGGTGCCAAAGATCCACGACATGCATAATAGCCAAAATTTCCTTTTCATAGATTGATTTGCCCAAATTTCTCTTTGACAATTGTTTTCTAGTAAAGGATAAAGGTCGACCCTCTTGCATAAGGACTGCATCAATTATTTTCCTGGAAGCATTACATTCTAGGAAAAAGGTCTTTGTGAAATCATGAAGGGCCAGGATTGGAGTGGTGCACATCTCTATATTCAAGGTTTGAAAATCCCGAGCAGCTTCTGGAGTCCAAGTGAAAGAATTCTTTTTAAGGAGAGCAGTGAGAGGTGCCACAATATTTCCATAATTCTTAACAAAATTGTGATAATAACCTATTAAACCCATAAATCTATGCAATCTTTTGAGAGTCTTTGGGTGAGGCCAATCTTGCATAGCTTCAATATTTTTAGGATCCACCCTAACACCAGCCTTGCCAACAAGATGACCCAAGTACTTGACTTTCGAGGCGCCAAAAGCACATTTATATTGTTTGAGGAAAAGTTGGTGTTGAGAGAGTAGATGGAGAACTCGATAGAGTAGATGGAGAACTCAATTCACATGAGAAAGATGGGATGTATAGGTTTTACTATAGATGAGGATATCATCGAATAAAACTAAGAGAAAATTATGGAGAAAAGGATGGAAGACATGATTCATGAGGCTTTGGAAAGTGGAGGGAGCATTACACAATCCAAAGGGCATGACCAAAAACTCATAGTGGCCCTCATGAGTTCTAAATGTAGTCTTAGGAATGTTTTCCTCATTCATATGGATCTGGTGGTAGCCAGAACGAATATCAGGTTTAGTAAAGAACTGGGTGCCACTCAATTCTTCCAAGAGGTCATCAATGACAGGGATGGGTATTTTTCTTTAATGGTGAGTTTTTTGAGGGTGCGAAAGTTAGGAAACATGTGACAAGAAAATTCTTTCTTAAGGACCATGAACACGGGAGAAGAGTAGGGTCTCATACTGGGGCATATAACACCTGCGATGAGAAATTCTTGAACAATTTTCTCAATTCAATTTTTTTGGGTAAAGGGATGACAATAGGGATGAATATTGGGAGGAAGGATTCCTAGGACAAGGGGAATGGAATGATCATGAACACCACGGGAAGGAGGGAGTCCCTGGGGAGTGGAAAAAACCACTTGATGTCTAGAGAGGATTGATTGGAGATCCTGCGGCACAGCGGGTGTCTCAGTGGCTTATATGGCATGGAGTTGGGAAATAATTCCAGAATGACCTTTTTTGAGTTTCTTTTCCATGCGATGGGAACTGATGATATCTGACGCAGCCCGCACTCGCAAGCATGTCCGCTCATAGGAACTTTTCTTCTCTACTGGCCCGAAGAAATTTAACGCTCTTCTACTTCCCAATCGGGAAATCTGCACCCACAGAACTTTTCACGCGATCCCCTCTCTGCACTCGGAGGATCGGACTTCGCGACTTCACGAGGTCAGTGTTCAAGCATTTGACCCTCGAATCCCCGATATCCGATGGCAATCAAGCTGACCTTTTCCTATCAAGACTTCCTCTATCACGATTTCGCCACTCGCGATATCGAGCAACTTGATTTACTGAACTCCGACTCCCGATATGCCGAAACCTCGATGCACACACGAGTTGACTATTCAACAGTCCTTCACTCCATCGACATTTCGGAGTTCACAATATCATGAATCCGGATGCTATTGTATCAGGAATTCTCGCCACGAAACCCCGATAGCTCGTGCCACCTGTCCACCACTCTAACCCTTGTGGCCCCACACAATTCTATTGCCATTGGGATATTGCATATCATGATTTTGCAATTCTCGTTGCAATGTTTCAGAGTTTCAACCCATGAAACCCCGATAAGCGATTTCATGTGTAGATCCTATGACCCTTATGACTAGGATCAACGGTCCTGGCCCTCCTGAGCTTTGAACCCTTTGACGCTTCCATTGTAACCCTCCTGCTCCTCTGTGGGATCCAATGGCCCACGAAAATTCATGAATACTCCTCAGAGAATTCTGATCGTCTGTTCCTCCTGGTGAAAATCTATGAATTTACTAAGTGTTCCTCTCCACGGGACTCATTTACTTGCACGTAAACTTGCGACACCTTCCAACCACTCCATGGAACAAGCTCCTATGCTTCTCTTCATCGATTTCTCAAATTTCCTATACCTCTTGAGATCTCGGTAACTCTAAACCTTTCAGAAGGTCCCTACACGCACTTCTTGCGGCAACTCTCAGACACTTCTAAGTGCTGAATACCTTTCGACTCTGTGCACACCTGTAGCAGTAGTCCTTCAATCCTCGCTCAGGTTTGCAACCTTGAATTTCACTCAGCCTGTGCACTCCTTGCACGGCTCCTGTGCCCAACTACACTTTTGGGTGAATGAGAACAAAAGCTAAACTACCTGAGCCTCCCCTGTCAACGCACTCCTTGCGGACACTTCAACTGCACTCCTTGCAGGAACTCCTTGCTCAGATAGAGAAACAATTGAAACTCATTCCTTCTCCCTTTTAGGCTTCAAAATCAAACATGAAATCATATACACAACATATAAAGAAAATGTATAATAGGAAGCAAACATTCATGAGCATATCATTCATACACAAAGAACAACACAAACCATGAATTTGAACCAATTCTTTCTATTAATTCAAATGTATGTACATGGGTGTTCTTACACATCTCTCTGCATGCTCTTGCTCTAATGATTCTAACTCTGATTATGTTACAATGCACAATGAGGGTGTCTATATCCCGTTTCCCTCTTGAGCTCTCAAACAGTCTAATATAGAATTAAATTCTATCTACCTACATTAACTATCTTAAATGCCTCCTACCTACTAAGGACGAGAGCTAAAGGCTCAAGGTCCAATTACAATATACAAATACACCTCTTCTTAATGACTTCATTTAAGATCACGCAACAACTTCCAAGGCAATTCAAAATTTGTGCTGGCGCTTGTCCAGCTATCCTTGTGCTTCCGCACTGGTTCGCTTGATGTGTTGGCGATGCTCCTGCATCATACTCCCTCACTTGAAAACTTTTATGGGCTCTTGTCCATGAGCTCCCACACGGTATGACCATGCTTCTGTATTTCCGCTTCACTTTTCCAACTAGCATCTTCAACTGGATGGTTCTTCCATTTGACCAGATACTCAAAGTATTGCTTTCATCTAGTCCTCTTTCTTACTCTTTTGTCCAGTATGCACTCCAGTTGTGGCTTCTCTGCAACTAACATCTGGTTTGTCCATTGGATCATTGGTTGCTCACTTCCAGATCCTGTTTCTTCAGCTTTGTATGGGTACAAATCTGAGATATTGAATATCGGAGAAATTCTGATCCCATCGGGTAATTCAATCTCATAAGCATTTTCCCCAAACTTCTTCAAGACCCTACATGGCCCGATTTTCTTCATCTTCAGCTTATTATATGTTCTTCTCGGGAACCTTTCTTTCCTCAAATGTGCCAGAACTAAGTCACCAACCTCAACCTAAAGTTGTCTCTTATACTGATCTGCTCTGCGTTTATACTCCTGACTTGAGTTCTGCAATCACTCCTTCACCTGACTGTGAAGTTCCTTCATCGCCTCTGCGAAATATTTTGCACTAGCACTCCTAATTGCAGTCTGTTCTGACTCTATCAGTTCAGAAATTCCTCTCGGCTGCATACCATAAACAACGTGAAATGGACTCTTCCCTGTGCTCTTGTTAATTGAGTCATTATAAGAAAACTCGGCCTGTGGTAATATGTTGTCCCACAGGCTGTGGTGCTTTGTCACCAAGCTTCTCAGCAAGTCTCCCAGACTTCTGTTCACCACTTCTGTTTGTCCATCTATCTGAGGATGATAAGCTGAACTAAATGCCAAGTTAGTTCCCAGCTTTTTCCATAAGGTCCTCCAAAAATTCCCTATTAATTTGGTATCTCGATCCGAAACTATACTTCTCGTAAACCCATGAAGTCGAATGACCTCTTTGAAAAACAGATTCGCAATGTGAGTTGCATCACTAGTTTTCTGACATGGAATGAAGTGTGCCATTTTGGAAAATCTATCCACCGCCAAAAAGATTGAATCAAACCCTCTTTGTGTTCTTGGAAACCCCAATACAAAATCCATGCTAATCGCATCCCACAGCCTTTCTGGTATGGGCAATGGTTGATAGAATCCTGCATTTTGCTTCCTTCCCTTCGAATGATGGAAAATTATACATCTGTCTACAAATCTCTTGACATCCACTTGCATTCCCGGCCAAAAATATGACTCGTTCAACTTTGCGAACGCTTTGTCATGACCAAAGTGCCCTGCCAATCCTCCACTATGTTTCTCCTTCAGCAGGTTCTCCCTCATGGAGCAATTCGAAATACACAGTTGATTACCTTTGAACAACAATCCTTCATGGATCATGTATTCTATCCACGGGTGTTTCTGAGAACTGGATTCTCAGCTGCTTCATATGCCTCCTTAAAATCTGGATCATCTCTGTACATGTCCCTAAGATCATCAAAACCCAACGTTTTGACTTTGAACTCCTATAACAAAAAACACTTTCGGCTCAAAGCATTAGCCACTTTGTTAGCAGTACCAGAAATATGTTTAATCACAAAAGTGAAATTTTTCATATACTCAACCCATTTGACATGCTTCTGATTCAACTTCTCATGTTGAGTCACAAACTGCAGTGCACGATTATCACTGTACAAGACAAACTCCTTCGGGATCAAGTAATGCCTCCATTTCTTCAGTGCCTGTATGATAGCATAGAAATCCTTATCATAAGTGGAGTATTTCAATTTTGTTTCATTCAGCTTCTCGCTAAAGTATGCTATTGGCCTGTCTTCTGGATTTAAGACTGCCCCGATTGCAAATCTGCTTGCATCGCATTTCACCTGAAATGTCTTCTGGAAATATGGCAACACTAAAACTGGTTGTTCCGTGATCTTCCCCTTCAATAGATTGAAACTCTTCTCATCCTTTTCTGTCTAGTGAAAAGACTTGTGTCTTTTCTTCACTATATCCATCATCGTTGCACTAATTCCACTAGAATTTCTAATGAATTTTCAGTAGAAACTAGCCAATCCATGGAAACTTCTCACCTCAAACATGTTCCTTGGTGATGGCCAATTCTTGATCACCTCCACCTTATCTGGATCCATCCTCAACTCATTTTCTGAAGTAACAAACCCCAAGTAAATGAGCTCTGTCTTCATGAATGAGGACTTATTCATGTTTATCAACAACTTCTCCTGCTGTAATCTCTTCATCACTGTAGCCAAATGCTTCAGATGCTCTGCCATTGTTTTACTGTAAACCGATATGTCATCCAAGTACACAATGACAAATTTCCCAATGAACTCCTTGAGGACTTTGTTCATCAACCTCATGAAGGTACTCGACACATTTGTTAAGCCAAACAGCATAACAAGCCATTCATACAACCCTTCGTTGGTTTTGAATGTTGTCTTCCATTCATCACCCTCTCTCATGCGAATCTGGTGATAACCGCTTTTCAAATTGATCTTTGAAAAGTATTTTTCTCCGCTCAAGCAATCCATCAAGTCATACCTCCTCGACAATGGAAATCTGTACCTGATGGTTATCTTGTTGATTTCCCTTGAGTCAGTACACATC